>JAOBRC010558231.1:0-11191 GCA_027575255.1 Scolionema suvaense | reverse complement strand
ACAAAGTTCGTGGTGCTGATTATCGCCTTTCACTACTTGTTGTTCTGCATAACATGAGAGGAAAGTGCAATGCCGAAATGGAAAATCTGCTTAGGACATTAGCCGAATTGAGTCTTCTAGCTTGTACACCAGCACAAAGGTGAACAACTAAATATATCCTTCGTCTCTACAAAACATCATACCTGCATGCCCTAGCAATGAAGAAAGTTCTAGGACTGAATCCTAAACACATAAGTAGAGAAAAACTGTATGGCATCTATTTTCATAGTATTGTTTGTCACCTATCATGCATAGCCAGATTGATAGCACCAAGTTCAGTACAAAGCAAAGCAGAGGAACGCATGTTCAACAGCATCAAAGAAATTAGTTGAGCTACATCATCATGCCGATCAGAATCAGTGAGAGACAATAGCATTATTAGAATGCAAATGGAATTAGATATGAGAGAATCACGTGGACAAAGCTTACTGAAGCCTGTCACTTCTCAAATAAGCAAATTTTTGATTGCTCTCAATCAAGAATTTGAAAAAAAATCTAGATTTCCCTTAGACACGATTAAACTAACTGAATTTCAAGAACACTTGAAAAGGATTAGTGACTATCTTCATGTAGGTGAGCACTGGTGGTACTTTTACAATGTCACAAATGAAATAGTTTTCCACGACAGCCCATCAGATCCTGATAGCATGGATTGCAAGCCAACACTGACATCATTTACTAGCACAAATTTCTCGACTATCTCCAATAACTTTCAGACTCATGGGCAAGCTGTATCAGCTGTGGTACCTCACTTCCCATACCCGGGATCACAGTTTATGACCAGGAAGGTGATCCAATGGGGAAGATTTTTTATGAGCCATGGCATGATTTTGTGTACAAGCCAACGAGGTCTATCCCACAGAAACAACAAGAGTCAAGAGCTCAATATCAATCCTCATCAGAAATCCTCGCAAAATACTGCAACAACTAGCCAGCTTCATCATGTAAACACAGATTCACCACTACTTATCACCAGCACACCAATTCAATCAGCATCACAATTTAACAAAAATTTGAAAGACCAATGTGGTAGTTTCTCACTAGTAACACCAGAAACAACACAGACATATAATACCAAGACAGACACTGACTTTCAGCTTGTTGAACAACCAACAAACATTGATGTTCTGAACCTACATCTAGAGCAAGAGGAAAGAACAACGAAACAAACCATCAAATGTGCTTCTAAGGCCAGTCCCTGCAAACTCAAATCTAAGCTTGGATAAATGTCATAGTCGGTATGAGCAGAATAGTGCAGACCAGTATGCGAGAGAAAAGTGCAGAGATCTGCTCCCACGTATTCAAGCAAAAGTCATGACAGACTATAGCATCATCAAACAAAACTTCACAGACTGGGAAAAGACTTTCTTTGAAGAAAATTTGATGACTTACGATGATATCAAAGAATTTAATCACAAGAACTATGTTGCTCTTCTCCTAGCATAAACCTTATTGCAGTCATGGAAATTAAGTTTGGCATGTTAAGCCGATTGACCAAGCATATGAATAGTATACCAAGATTATTGTTTATTACTGTTTATTACTGTAGACTACATACACGAACAGCTAGAAATGCTTGAAAACTACAATTTTTATTTGACTCATTTACATGTTCATTTTATATTTTATGCAACTTAATTTATACTTTACAGTAGATATCTGCCTACTCCTAGTTACTCACGGGTCCCTAATAAACGTGCAGGCTAATATAAACATACAGGAGAGAAAATCAAGTGAAAAGTAATAAATGTACAGGCTAATACAAATGCACAGGCTGATATAAACGTACAGGTGGAGAAACGAGTAGATTCTTAGATATCAGGAACTATATTTTACCTAGGTTTTCCAAAATTAAAATACTAAACGAAATAACAGAAATCCTTCCATAGTGTCAATGCTTTCCAAAACAACAGAATTAAATTGAGTTGTGTGTCAGAATCAATGAACGTACGGGAGTAAATAAACAAATAAACGTACAGGACCCAATAAGAAAAGTACAGGGGGAATTCAGCCAGAAAAAAATAAATGCACGTTAATTAGGGACCCAAGAGTATAAATCGAACTGTGGAACTATATCTTTAGCCTAAAAGACTGTAACTCCCATGTTGTAAATACTACATGTATATGTATGTGATTTATCTATTTACATGGTGATTTTAGTAGGCTTATTTTTGTTTTGTTGAGTCTACGGTTTCTTTTTTGTTGTTTTTTTGGTGAAAATAAATGACTCGTCTTTAGCTAGCTAGCTACCTGTACCCAAATTTCTTTTTGGTTCTTGTCTAGTTCGCAAGACCGAGTTGAAAATGCTGTTCAAGCAACCACGCAGTATTTGGGAGGGGGTGAGCTGGGGAGAAAGGACTTTTGCTGCAAGAGACACAAACTTTGAAAACAGGCTGATAGTGTTGCCTCAAACACAAAACTTCGTGGTCAGTAAGGGGGCATTGGTTTGTTGTGGCTATAAATCCTAACATACCTATATACTGCATACAGAATGCATATTAGCTAGATTGCAGGCCATATACCTCATGTAGGACTATATACCAAGAAGCAATCCGAACAAAACTGAGGGAAAGTTGACATTCTCAAACATTTAGCCTGGCCACCAGGCTGCATTTCCTTTTGCTGAGCTCATAGTTCACCTCACGAAGAACTAATTTACACATGAGGTAGCTAGCTTGGTGGGTGGCCAGGCTAGGCTAGGTACCAAACAAAGTCTGAAGTAAAAAACACTCAATCTAGCTATACTCACCTTCCACTAGCTGTAGGTAGATGTCGCTTCACAATCCACAAAATACTTGAATCACTTAGAATCAGTTAGATATATTTTTGTACAAACCAAGACGAAAACAGTAATTGCCACTACCGTTCACGTTTACTTCTCAGCGATATGATGCTATCTCACTCTCTCGTCGTGGTTCGCTGCCGTCTGTAATGGCCTTCCGAAAAGCGGTGGTCCACGGAAGACCGCCGCTGCAATGCAGAGTAATTAAAGATCCCGCAGGAAGTCTCGAAATTCACACGCTGATTTGAAGACCCTGCCTTAAATGACCTGAGTAAGTCTTGACAATATTTCCTTGCCATATCCACCGTTAAAACACGCCGATTGGGTCAAATTTTTGCTCCATGGGCTCAAAAGTAGGGTCTTAGACACAAAACGACAGAACGGAACCAAACTACTTTCTTTAGAAGCCAAGGATGTTTTACTTTGGTGCCATAGCTGTACTTTAGGTCAAACGTGATTCAGACAGAAAATTTAATTTGTGAAACTAGGGTACAAAAACAAGGCCAAAATCGGCCATTTTTGGCTATACTTTGACGTCACTTTTCTCGAAATTCGTGCCTGCAAATTTTTTTAAAATCTTGTCATTGACGTATTTTTTGTACTTTACTATGACAAGAAGTTTCATCAAGATTCAAATTTTATGACGTGCCTGTTTACGCTGTTAAAAGAAACCCTGATTTTCTAACATTCTAAAATTTCGACTGCCTTTCACGTCACATGATGTAATTTTGGGACCGACGTCAACAAACATTTTTTGATAGAATGAAAGCCCACAACTTTTTCTTTCAGTTTATGTGTAGTAAGGTTACTTCAGTTTCACGAACTATCATATGTGGTGGTTCGAAAAGTGTATATTTCTACATTAAATTATGAGCGTCACCAAGGGGAGCAAATATTTGACTTCCAGACTTATTCATTAATGCCTCAAAATCTAACCAAACAATTTTGTTTAAACTCTCTCAGAATGAAATTTGGTTTGTTTGCTACCCACATGGCACGTTTGATTAAGATTGATCATTTTTGAAGTTGGTTTTTGACTGCGACAAGGGCCTATACATTTCCTACGTTTTTACTAACATTTTTACCACTTTTGATGTCATGTGAGGTCATGACAACAACTTTGAACTTGTTCTTAGTTTTCCGAAACAGAAAAGTTGTAAGACTTCGTAGTGTATTTTGGTGCCAAACTTTCGGTGAACTTGCTCAATCCCACATAATAAAGGGGGAGGAGGGTTCCACAAACATCTCTGCAACGCTGGCTGACATCACCAAAGGAAATAGCTTTAATTTCAAACGCACTTACTTTTTGTGACGATTTTAGAGTGTCTGCAGGTTGTGGCATTTTTTCTTTTAGGATGTGGCTAGGAATTTTTAATTTTCCATACAATTCAGAGAACAGAGGGTGTAGAATTTAGTTACTAGCCCTATCTGACGCGGGTGGGCCGGGAGGGGCTTTTTAGTCCCCCTGCCAGATATCCTGGAAAATATTTTTTGGGAACCTTTTCACAATATTAGCTTATTTTTACCGGTGGATAATTTATGCACGCGTATTCTGACCAAATTAGACATGTTTTGGGTCAAGGAGTCACGTGATTCCACCAGATTTCCAAATAAGGATCAAAATTTCCTGAAAATCTAAAGCTTGAAAAAATAAACTCTTCGTAGTGGAATATTGTTTCAATGCTTAAAATACAATGATAAAAGAAACTCATTAAATCAAGTTTCATCATAATTGACCCAAGTTTTAGGATTTGATGGACCAAAACGTGATTTTGGGGCAAACTGGACCACAAAAAACATGGACTAATTTACACATGTTAACAGGTGACATCATAGCTTGTGTTTGATGATGTAAGTCTTTCAGGGTTACGGATTTGGGCCTATTTGCGAAAGTTTATCAGGCGCAACAAGTTTAGAAACATTGGCAGGCAAAAGTTTGATCTAGCGAGTTTTTTTCTGAAACACGATTTGGCTAAAGTTTACTGAGCCAATGTTCATTTTCATTGGGGAGAAGGGGGCGGGTTCAGAGCATCACCAAGCAACGAAATTTTTTGTTTCCACGAAAGTTTATCTCACAAATTTTTTTGCGATTGAACCACAGTTTTGCCTACAAGCAGTGCATAACAGACCATAACATTTCCGAAATATTTAAGCCACAGCCAAACGATGATTTTGCTTTCTGAAAATTCTTAGGAACGGAATCGTGATAGTGAGTTTAATTAGTTGCTGTGCATTAATTCTTGTACGCTATTTGTTAACCCTTCCCGTGCCGAGCCTACAAGCCGGTTTTCACCAGATTTGGCCCTTTTTGGAGATAGTTCTTGAAGGGGTTAACGTTGTTGGTTCGGGTCCTAACTGGAACCATAGGTCGCGGGGTCCCAGTTCATTTTAATCCCCTCCCCATGCCATCCTGACTATAGTCGGGATCGGCACGGGAAGGGTTAAGAGGAAGAACCATACGTACAATCCTGGAGAAAATAGTTGCTTTAAAAATTCCATTTTCATCTTTCAATAGAAAGTGTTCTGGGCACTTGCACAATTGCTGTAAGTTCAGGGCGGGCTTGTTTTGAATTTTTTTTGTTTTGTTTTCGCATTTGGATCAGTTAGAAACGACCTGTTGATCTTAGCCTTCGTTGAAGACCCTCACGATTTAGAGCATGGTGTAGAATACGAAGTATCATGCAAGGGTCTTGAATAAAGGCTATTGCGGTCCTTGCCTCCCATAGTTGAAAGCAGTAATAGTTGTCCAACACTGCATCACTAGTATACTTGATGAATGCCTACTTTGGGCTCAGCGGCTTTAACTGTCATTCGTTTTTTGGCTAAAAATATCCTTTGTCCAATCTATTGTGTCCGGAATTGTTCTGAAAGACAGCAAGCTCTTTGAAAGTCGGGTTGTACATAAGCCACCAAAAGTGTTAATTTTTTCTGATGTTACAACATCTTCCATCTAATGAGGGTATGCATACTACTTCCACTAAATCTTGGAGAAGACGTACAGTAACATGCACTACAGCTAAGAATCACTTGAATCTGGTGGCCATGAAATCGGTCAAAAGAAATTTACGTATGATGAATATTAATAAACTTTCATGATGAAAAACAAATTAAATTTAAAAAATATTGCACGTTCCTCTCAAAATTAACAGCAATTAATAGTAGGAATTGCAGATATGTAGATATGACATGTGATCAGCTTTATTCAGTCGCAACATGCGTGGCCAATTTCTTGGCGCCGAAATGAACCTGGGGCCGAAGTGTTGGCGCAGAAATGCATATAGCGCCGACGTGTTTGCGCCGAATTGATGTGCCACCAAAATGAACCAGTGTTGATGCTGAAATGTTGGCGTCGAAGTGTTGGCACCGAAGTGATCGGCTTCGACTCTGTCCATGTAATGAACCATATGTGATGTCTCCTGAGAATCTTGGCTTGCGGGTGGCAATTTTCGTCCCAAAATCGTGATTTTCAGGGTTTTTTCTAAGTATGTCAAAAACTGTTTGTAGGATTCTTGTCATCTTTGGTGTGAATATTTGCAGCAAATATGCACTTGTTATGAACCATGTACCATGTCTCTGGAAAATCTTGTTTGGCTTGCAGGTTGCAAATTGTGTCCAAAATGGGTTATTTTAGGTTTTTGTTCAAACACGGCATAAATTGTGGATTCAATTTTTGGCATGTTTGGTGTGATTCTTCGGGGCGACTCTGCATATGTTATGAACCATGTGCCATATCTGGGGAAGATCTCGTTAAGGTTAGGCCGGGGGAGGGGGTTCCAAATATGTCGAAATTCAATAATTCGACTTCTAGGGTTGGCGCTTTTTTGAATTGGGGCACTTATTCCAGGCATAACGGTACACTATGAGTAAATAAGCGATAGGTACAACTAGAAAGATAATATAGATAAGGACTAGAACACAAATTGAGGATAAAGCAAACAAAGAAGAAGATTGCAAACAAAGAAAAGCAAACAAGGAAACACAAACAAAGAAGAAGATTGCTGGGAATGGACAGTGTTTAGACTGATATTGAAATCGTTGAGTTCTTGACGTTGTTATTCCAACTCGACTTGTATCTGCGTAGGCTCCTTCTGCTTTCCGTGGAAGTCGGTCATAGTAGGATCTAACACAGAAAAGTGAGAATCTCTACAGAATTGCTTATAGTTACCCTGCTCAAAATGAAGGATGCTATATGTTTACCAAGGTGATCCTGAATCAGGCCAGATAAATGTCTGGAGATTTCACCAAACTAGCTGGCATTGCAACCAGCGCTAGTTCATTTATAAATTAAACCAGATTTCGGACTAATGGTTATGGCATCCGGGGGAAAAGTGCATGATGACACTTTCTGAGAGGTTAACACAGGATGTAGCTTACTCAATTATCAGTGCAATGTATTTAATGACATTTGCTGCTAACAATTTGATCAATGTCATTCTTCCTTTTCGTTTCGTAAGAACTTTTGCTTCATCTCATAAAGAAGTATTTAATGTAGCACTTCAATTGCAGCTATTTCAGTCAGTTTTTTTATTCTAGACTTTTGTTAGCAGAATGGGGTGCTACCCCCAATTTACCTGAATAATCATGTCTTGTCTCAAAATAGTGATCTAAGTCATTATGTCTTGATCTGACTAACGCACTCTGTGTCATGGGTTTTTCGTAAGCAAGATGCATCTATTAGTCCTATTAGGGAGTTGAGATCTGGTTTTGCCCTCTTTCGTACTATTGATAGGTTATACAATGTTTATGGAATTATATGCAATACCATCTGTTGGTAATTTTCCATTCACTTTGTATGACTTCTTGCCTTGTCGTTGTCTTTGGCATAACAGAATTATTTTTATTCATCTGTGTATAAGCACCTTTTTTGCTCGTAATTGTAGTGTTGCTAATCATGTTGTCCATTACCCCAGTTGGCCTACGAAGGGGAGTGAATCAGCCCCCTCTTTATGAAAAATGTATAAGCTCTGAACCACTTGACAAATCCATCTGAAATTGTTTGACTTTTGATGAGCTTTCATACCATGTAATTATGAATCTGAATGCATAGGCATTTGCCTCATGCACCAATTCGGGCCTGTTGATCCAGAGGTACAGAAAATCAGCATCAACCTTCAACAGAGGTACCGGTTTCTAATCCTTACGTAGAGATATTGTGGATGATGACGCTATAAGCTAATTAAATTTACATCATCAAATTTATAATGATTTTTAGAAAGAACATGTAATGAACTCTAACTTTGTCAAGTTTGGTGCTTTTTTATTCTGTAGTTCCAAAGATACGTAGTGAATGGGTCAAATCTCCTTGATCAGGTTGGGGAGTGCCAAAAGGCTTTGCCTGCTTGGGTTAAACATTGTTTTATTTTGCATACTTAGCTGACCAGATACACAATATGCTATTCAGAATAGTCTCTGTTCTACTCAGTACACAGCGATGTGGCCAACATCAAGTAAGTACTGTATTTGACATGGACTCAGTTGAAGTTTTTCTTTTTTGATTTAATAACAGATATCTCCTATAACTGCATTTTTGAACGTAAATCACAGCCAAATCGTCTATTCATGAATATTCCACCACCCGCGAATTAGCTTCTTTTGCTTGAATTTTTTGTCTTCAATTCGGGAAACCATTCAAGAAACAGTACCAGGGGGCCTATGTGAACTCTGTATTTGAAGGAATGATCTAATGTGAGTAGTCTGAAAGCAGTAGTTGAAATTCATTTACTTTCAGCTCTGCATTTTTTGCTGAGACAATTGTCGTTACAGGTAAATGTATTTTCATGTACTTCGGCATTTGCCTCAGCAATTGCAAAATCCTTAGGTGAATTTCCAGGACTGGAAAGTTTAGCCACTTTCAATGCCAAAAGTAGAACATCATTAGCGTGTGCTCGTAGAGACCTGTGGCTGTGTCCATAGTCGGCGTTTTTCATTTGAAGTTAAGGCAGAGTACTGCAGACACCACCTTGTTTTTACCATTCCTGCTTTGGTGAAGTCTGTCAGGGATGAATACGAGAAGATTTTGAGTTGTTGCATACCCTCACCTGATATGGTTTGGTTCCAGCTGTTTGTTGGGTGGAAAAGCTCCAAAGTTTGATTTCGGCTTTTCGTTGATGACAGTGACTGATGGAAGACAGCCAATTGTCAGTCATCTGCCGAGATCTAGCAGTCATTGAGTCATTTTGTGTAAAGAGCATAGAATGGCTGTTTATTTTTTCTTTAGTCTAACGCAGATATCCTCAATTAAGTTAGCGGAAGTCCACTCTGGTCACAAATGTTAAAGTTGCTTCTCATATTACTGATTTTATTTGCTACTTCAATATCTATGCCTACTCTTGATTTATATGTAATGCGTTGAAAGACTGATTGAGAATCATATCTTATTATTGTGATACATGTCTGTTATTATCTTGCTGGGGAAATAGGATTTAATCTCTTTTTCATTTTAAGATGTTGCTGATCTGAAGGAAAAGCCACAAATTCAGTTCTCTAGGAATCCAGCCTTAGATGGGGACATAATTACTCTGACGTGTCATGTAGCTGGATTCACTCCAAGGATCAAATTCTACCATGAGGATGAGGAGATACGACGTACTGATAGATCATCTACCACTTATCAGTTGATAGTATCTCACTCTGAAAACCAAGCTAAGTATAAATGCAGTGCAAGCGCTGGTGGAAGCAACATTGTGATGTCAAGATCTGAAACATTAACGGTATACTGTAAGTAGCACTATCCAGCCTTTGATGTTTTTTGCCTTTTTTGCCAGTACAACCCTTGTACATCACTTTTGTTAACATTGTGAGGACTCATTCAATAGATCCCAAAGAGAATCGTTTAGTTGTTATGATTTGTGGATGTGGCCTTCATCTGATATTTTTGAAACACAGGTATAAGGAATTGTATTTGTGATCTACTCTTGTCAGTCATGTATTGGACACTGCAAAACCCCTTTTATCAAGAGGTTCTGCTTCACTGATATATATTTTTAGGTTCATTTTAGAGATAAATGGATTTGTGGTCAATGGATGATTTAGGTCTTTACAGCCAATATTTGCGAAGTTTGTATGCTTGCGCAAGGCACAGGGAGCTATTATTGAGCCGTAGTTTGTGTGATGTCACAGCTATGTGCATTGATGCGTCAATAACAAGAAATTTAATTATTTCACATGATTAGAAATTGAATCTTTATCCAATTCCAGATTTTTATGTCACCCATGGTAATTCCTTTTACAAATAGGGATAGAGCCAATTTGGTTGTGTAAATGAACAACCATTCAGTAGCTGATAGATGAGATGGCATGAGTGTGTGATCATCTATTCTAAGATGTTGCACAAGTTTTATGCTTTAATGAGAACGAATTAAATATCTTTAAGTCTCATTGCTAAAAGCAAACACGTTGACTACCCTCAACAGAGAGATGCATTGCCTACATACTTGCCAGACCGTCAAGCTTTACTTCTTTTCCCCATGGTCGTGAAAATGCCAAAGACTATGAGTTTACATAGGTATGTTATTAGATCAGAAATCAAGACAGCTTGGTTAGCTCTTCACAAAATCTTGCTGAAGTTGTGCTAAATTGCTGACTAAAGTTGAACATCAGGCATATCATTATTTGAGGAACTATTCCAGAGCCTACGCTAATTGACATTGAGGCATTGATGTTGAGCTTCAATAATGTATTTGAATTTTCGAATATTGCAGTTACACTGATTTATTTAAATTTTTTGTAGGGCTCATCGAAACAGTAAATGTCACAATCAAAGGAATGTCATCGCAATTTTATTGGCTGTTTATGTGTTCAAATGTGACAAAGGTGCCTTGCCAAGTTGACACGAACGTGTCAATTTTGCAAATTGATTGTGGGATTTCCCTGGTTGTACTTCCGTCAATGGATGGAATGGAATGTCAGTTGAAACAAATTTTTTATGTCACTGTCGCAAAATGTCAGCTATTGTAAGGTCTTTTAGTGTAGTCAATAAGGACAAAAAATTGAAACAAATTGCAACAGAAGGTCTCTCCCCATTTATGAGAAGTATATGATGCAAATAGCTCAGAAACAAATCACAGGAAACAATTTTTCGGGAACCATATTTTAAGGGCATGTGAGCTATTGGACGTTAACCCTATAAAGGGTAGACTTTTTGGACATTAAATAGACAGGAGTCCTGGTAGGCCCATCCTCTGTAAAATCTGTAATCTTTAATCAATAGTCTTGAAACTTGGTACTGTGTTAGATAACTTAATTACACATTTCTTGGGCTGAACACGAACATCAGCTATGCATAATTGATTCACGCCGCACTGCGTGCAGCGAATCTTTGGAATCGGCTTCAAAGGGTGCAGGATTTTGCAGTTTAATTGGCATTATGCT
>JAOBRC010558009.1:0-11194 GCA_027575255.1 Scolionema suvaense | reverse complement strand
ATTCGTCGGGCGAAAGTGACGAATTTTTGGCTCGGTGACGAAAATTTCGCCCGACAAAGTTTCGCCCGATAAGGTAGCTTATTTTTTTTGTCTTCATTTGTCTTTAGTAGCTGATTTTGATTCCTGCAGTTCAGCATATTATATTTCTATGTCGATATTTCTTACTACTTTATGGGTACCGTAGCTTATGTTCTTAAGTGTTTATCAGTAGTTGGCTTGCCTATTGAAAATTTAGGAAAATTTTTATTGGTTGTACCAATTTAAGTCCACATTTCCTCAAATAGGTTTCATAACCTTCTGGAATATTATTGCTAATGGGACTTAACTCTTTGCGTATTCTTTCTTTCTTTCTTTCTTTTTTTCTTTCTTTCTTAGTATTTCTTTTGAAGTATTCACTCTATTTTTGGTTGAGATTTTATCAGTTTCCTTGTCTGCGCCTCTGCGCTTTTGTATAAACTGAATGCAGAGGGACTCCCGGCCCGTTTGCAACTCTGTATGTAAAGAGCTGCCCCCAGCGGACATGGGAACGATAGATTGAAAGTTTTCTATTAAATCCCATCAAAAAGGCTCATTCGTGGCGGGAGAATCGAAGAAAGTCGAAGAAAATGATCGGCAAACACCAATCGGGAAAGTCGAAGAAAATGATCGGTAAACACCAAAAGAGAGGATCGTGGGATAGCAAACTAGAGTCCAGACCTCCAAATTCAGAAATCTTGTTCGTGTAATCGTTCTCTGTTAAACAAACCTCTCTCCCCCCCCCTCCCCCCTTTCCCCGTTTTCAGCTCACTTTAAGAGAAAACGTCGCTATTGCCGGACCTAGTTTGGGGCAATTTGATCCACATTTTTCAGCAAATTAATAGAAAGACTTTGGTCAAACATTTCGTCCTATTGTGATTAGTTTGAATGTCGGTTTCGGCCTCTAAAAAGTTTTGGTGTTATTTTTTATGATAAATATCAGACTTGTAGACAAATTCGCAAAAATTAGTTCCGCAAAAATTAATTCCGCAAAAATTAATTACCTTAGGGTATTTTTTATGATAAATATCAGACTTGTATTGAAAAGTTGGTTCTTATGATTATTGTCATGTTCCAGTGTGACGAAAGAAGCCTTCGAATATTTTGCGACGCTAGAATCAACATCTCACAGGGATGCGTGGACTAACGTACTAATACTAATCTTGACGAAAATTTTGAAGCTGGACGACGATCGGGTGAGTGCATAGTTTTAGTTGATCATTTTTCCTATGAAGTTCATACTTTATTCGGAGAAACTTTCGGGAGAGAAACTTTCGCGAGACCAAAAACTCGCGAAATTTTTTTGCGACATAAATTTTCGCGAAAAAAATGTCGCATCTCAATTGTTGTTGCTATGAGGATCCAAAGAAAACGGAAGTTGGAGTGGACGAACTTGCGCGAAATCGTCTTTGGAAAAAAATTCACGAGATAAAGTTTCGCGTGCGGACCCGAACATTTTCGCGAGGTAAAATTTCACAAAACGAGCCTAAACTCACGAAATTCGCGAATGTTTCTCTCCTGAAAGTTTCTCTGAATGAAGTATCTGTAGTAAGTTTTTGTCGTTGCATATTCTTGTGATGTTGCTCTACTTAAAAGTTTCCAATCTTTTGCCAAAAATTGATTGTAAAATTGTGGTAGCTGTAGCTGACAGCCCATCTTTGATGTGATTTTGTGTCTTACTGTTTCGAATTCATGTTTCGTCTGTCATTCTGTGATTTTGTTTTGAAAGAAGTACCAAAAGTTGGCAATCGGCTGCAGTATTAAGATTTGACTCAGTTTCGAGCCCCTGGATCGTCTACCATTCTTTTTATTTTGCTTCTTACGTTTTTGAGTACATGTGTTTCATCTAATATTCCATTTCTTTCTCACAGTTTCGAGTCCACGTTTCGTCCTTCTACAGTACGCTCTGCGAAACAGTTACGTTCGACCTAAAGGCTGAGCTACGATCTGTTATTCGAAAAGTTCTGTTGCGAATCGGTCCTGTGTATGGAATCACTACTGATGCCGCCATTATTAGTGCAACTTAGTCCCCATGCCTCGCAATAGAATCCTAGCTGTTACGAGTGGACTGATAGCGAATATTTTAAAACTATGTGGATCATTTGGTGCATGTACGCCAGACATTCACGCTATATTTTTCTAATATCTCGGGTGATGTATCTATTTACTTTCAAGCGGGCAACCTTGTTTCCAGTCTCCTTCTGTGGATTCTATTCATCGACAGCGTCGGAGAGCCGATGCCGCTGTGAATTTGGCGGACCTCGTTCACACGCACACACTCAATTCTAGGTGTTATGACGTTTTGAAAATGTTGTGAATAATTATAATGGCGGCAACGAATTGTAGTAGATTGTGTAATTGTGAATTGTTTTTACTTTGTGTACGTACGTACGTTCTGATTGTGAACTTGTAGATGCAGTTACGTGTGCTTGTGGCGTTGGTAGTTTATTAATTGGGCGAGAGTGTCCACTTGTTTTCACCTGAGCTATACCAAAAACATCGGAAAAAATAGACGGAGTTTTTTTTACAGATGAGGAATTCTTTTTTACCTTTAGGGAATTTTTTTGCGTGGATTAAATTTTGCGAATTTTTGTTAAATTCACAAAATTAAATCCACGCAAAATTTATCAAAATGATGTCATGACCTGACCAAAAACAAATACAACTAATTTTTTTCTATCGTTAATCAACAACAATGTGCTCGTGCTCGTTGTTTCTCTCCATCCGGTGTCTATAACTTCCTCCTTTTCTTTCGTTGATGCGCATTCGCATTACTTCCACACTTTGTCTGAAAATCTGATTCGCAAAAATAAATCCACGCAAAGTGCCCCCAAAAGATAGTTTGACAAAGTACAGCATTTTTTCTTGGGTAGAGGTACCTTAAGGGAAGAAATTTTCGCGGTCAAATTTTTCGGATATTTCGCGGGAATAAATTTTCGCGGATGAATACTTTTCATCAATTTATTCCACATCGAAGTTATTCCACATCGAAATATCATTTTAGCATGCTCTACTTACCGTTGTAAGAGACTCTCGACCTTATTTTACAGCTAACTGATAAAAAGTGTTATTTTTAAAGTTTTCGGAATTTTTCTATTTTTTTTGTGGAATTTGTTTTCGCAGTTCAATGGTGGATAAATTCCGCGGGAATTAATTGTCGCGGTTAAGCATTTTCGGAGGTAAAAAAGGGAATTTAATTTCGCGGATTTGCCCAAAAACCGCGAAATCCGCGAAATTTTCTTCCCGCGAAAACTTCTTCCCGTAAGGTAGTGAATCTTTTGTTAAATGACGAAAATTCTTGCTGATCACAGTTTCCATTGTTTTCGGCGATCGGTCATCGGATGATGTTGCAGACTAGTTTAGTCGTTCTCGTTCTTTCTGCTCCATCATCGATGACATTTCAGACGGGAAAATTAAGAAGAAGACGTTATTCTTGGTATGTTGCGCAAGTTCGACGCACCGAGGATACGAAGCATCTTTTTAGATTATTCAGTTCTAATTTGCCGTTGCCGAAATTTTTATATTGCTACTGATGCCCAATGTTTCATGCTAGAAAGTCATGTGATCAGTGACACTATAGTGTCATATGCTGTGAATTTTGTGTCCTGCGTTCATCTGTTCTGCAGAATTGCGTTTAGCCCTGTTCATCTGTTCTGCAGAATTGCGTTTAGCTCCTGTTCATCTGTTCTGCAGAATTGCGTTCAGCTCCTGTTCATCTGTTCTGCAGAATTGCGTTTAGCTCCTGCTATGAGCATGGACGTTCAGGTTTCCTCATTCTTTTGACTTAATCTTCACTAAAACATTGTCCATAGCAGGGAGCCGATACTTGAGGGAAACTTGACGTGCTTGACTTAGAAATTACAGTTTTTTTCTTTCACTGAAACATTGTTCTTAGCTGGGAGTTGATATTTGAGGAAAATGTGACGTCCTTGAGTCACTAATTGCAATTTCTTCGGTCCATTCCATTTGTAACAATCACATCTGGATGAGTCCGTCGCTGTTATTTGTTTTCTGTATGTTTCCCATGTAACATGGCGTGGTTGTATTTGTGATATGCTTTATCCTTCCTTCGTAGAAAGGTTTTTACCTGGACTCCCTATGTACTTTACATCGATCGAATGCCTTTAATGGGCAGATTTCAAAAATGCATTTTTTTTTCAAAAATTGACGCAATCGAAAATTTTTATATGGTGGCCCCTGTAAACTACCTTAAGGGGATAAATTTTTGCATGGACTTATTTTTGCGAGTCCAATTTTCGGGGCGTTTTGTGTGGATTTATTTTTGCGAATCAGAGATTTACAGAGAAATTGCATGGAAGTAATTTAGCGAATGAGCATCAATTAAAAAAATAGAGGAGGTTATTGACATGCATATATAGAGACAGAATGAATCGGAGCAAATTGTTATCGATTAACGATCGAAAAATTGGTTGCATTTGCTTTTGGTGAGCCTATGACATCATTTTGATAAATTTTGCGTGGATTTAATTTTGCGAATTTAGCAAAAATTCGCACAACTCGCAAAAATTAATCCACACACACAAAAAAAAGATCCGCTATAAACTATTTAAAATGATGCTTTAGAACAAGAAGATTCTGTGGTCAAAATTTGAAGCTGACCGACAATTTTTTTCGCCGAGTTATTTCATTTTTCTCGAACTCTGTAATGCTGTTTTGGAACAACAAGAAGTTAAAGTTTTATGCAGATATCAACTGGTTGGTTTTTTCATGTTTTCATATCCGGGAAAAATGTTCTGTTCAATATTTCTGATACTCGCCTTTATTGGTACTTTATTCGGAGAAACTTTCGCGAGAGAAAAGTTTATCTCGCAAAAATGTTGGACACTTCTGCACGCGAAAGTTTATCTCGCAATTTTTTTTCCAAAACTCAATTTCGCAAAATTTTACTAAACCAAATCTTCGTTTTAGTTGGGGAAGGGAATTCAGGGCCTTACAAAATCGCAAAATTGTTTCTTTTTGCGGAAGTTTTTCTTGCGAAATTTGTTTAGATTTACTGATTCGCGAAAGTTTATCCTAAAAATTTTGCGACTTTTCGACCTCATGAAAGTTTCTCCGAATAAAGTAATTGCTCCTTCTCGCTGTTTCATGCTACAATTCAAGTTTTCGCTTTGGAAGCGATTGCGAGCTGCATTGGATTTTTATGTGTTGAACAGCCGAGTTCAACTTGTTTTGGTTTTTGGACTTTTCCTTCGAGATCTTTGTCGCCTGTGTGGTATAAAATGAAGCTTACACGGGCGTTTTCAGTTACTTGTATGAGTGGAAGTTGCCCTCAAATTGTGTCCATTCTCAGTTGATACTAAGAGGTCGTACTTGAATTTATCTCTTAAAGGGGCAGGATCCGATAGAAGTTTTGACGTTAGAGATTTTGAGGTTATTTACGCTAGGACTCTGAATCTAAAGGATTTCAGTCATAGGCACTATCAAGCGAAAGATATCTTCGAGCCTGTACCATACCAAGCGCACTACGCTTCACTTGCTTGCTTGGTCTGTTACCTTTCGCAGCATTTCTGCGTTTGGTAATTATGCCATAATGAGCACAGCATGTCTGCGTTTGGTAATTATGCCATAATGAGCACAGCATGTCTGCGTTTGGTAATTATGCCATAATGAGCACAGCATGTCTGCGTTTGGTAATTATGCCACAATGAGCGCAGCATGTCTGCGTTTGGTAATTATGCCATAATGAGCACAGCATGTCTGCGTTTGGTAATTATGCCACAATGAGCACATTAACGCCACCAGTGACTTCGAGCCATCAATAGAGAACTTGATTCGAGCAAAGGCTGTGAGCAGGCTAGATATCTTCATCTGGATGTTCCATTCTTGAATTTCGTTATCCACACCTAATTTCAGATCCTGGTCAAACTCTTATAATTTCAATTTGCCAAAAAGCATAAGTGCTTCATGAAGATTGAGTTCAAAACTATGCGCTCCATATTGTGGTTGTTTTTGCGTTGGATAGAACTAATGTTTCTCAGAATAGTAACATTTATTTTCAGACGCCTATCGGATAATGCCCCGTTAAGTCTGCTGTTGTTATCATCTGTCCGTACTATCGTAACCTTGATTGCGTCCCACGGACGTGCTATGTAGATTCCTGCTTGTTCGTTGTTGGCTTTTTTTTGTGACTTACGGAATATTTCGTTGCTTTTTGTTCTTGAATTATAATTTCCTTATGTCATGACGAGCATTTGAAATGCTGCTCCGACCTCGATGATAATTTTTTTTGTTTTCTTTTCTATATGTGGCACCGTGAAAAGTTCTGTACTTAAATGATATGTGGAAATACGAGCAATCTTCGATATACCATGTGTTATACTTTTGCATTTGAGCTTAGTTTTATACTTTATTCGGAGAAACTTTGGTGGCATCAAACTTTCGGGAATATTTTTTGATAAAATTTTGCGAATGGATAAATAATAAAAACAAAATTCGCAGGATTAACTTTCGGGGAAAGGAATATGTTGCGATTTCTTGAGACTGAGTGTCTCGGATCTTGTTTTTTTTTTACCTTTTAAGCCGAAAAAGAGAACAGTTTAAAGTGAGCACTTTCGGAAAACGTTTTCCAAAAAAATTCGCGAGATGAAATTTGGCGTGTGGACCTTTCCTGGACATTTTGGCGAAACAGCTCCAAGCTCACGAAATTTGGAAACTGTTCTCTCGGGAACGTTTTACTGAGTGGAAGGAAGTTTAAATACATGCGAACCTATAATTTGGTAAAAGAAAAATCAATCGAGGTTAGTGACGTTTTACTGATTTCTCAGCTCGTATCTTTACTAGCAGGATTCTGCACCCAGTCGAGGCACCTGAATGTTTGGAATTACACCACTTCTTTTTATAAGCATCAGGCATTTTAGCTCAGCCTGAAGTATTCTTAAATTTTTCGTGGTTTTAGGGTCCGTTTATGCTTACCGTATGCTTAATTTTTTGAAGTTTCGAATCACAACAATATAGTTTCTCTGAATGATGATGCGAAACGAGAAGTTGCCAAATTTGCTATTTTTACGGCTCAACATTTAGAAAACATGTTGAATTGGTCCCGTAAAGCTATGGTCATCAGCAATAAAGTAAGTTTTGCAAAGAAGTTCGTAGGAAGTAATTACTGGTGAATCTCATTCCCAGTCTTGGTATAAATATGCTTAATTTTTTCAAAAATCTCAGCCTCAATGTGCTTATAAGCTTTAGGCTTATATTACAAGAAAGGAGTAGAGTGCAACAAAAACTCATGAATCTCAGAGACATGAGCCTAGAACCACTATTTAAGACCGGTTCCCTGCTTGCATATTTTTAGTTTTCTCAGGTTTTTGATCTAGTTTTCGCTGATAATTGCAACCATGTGTCTATCATTGAATAATTGATGATGCATTATTTATATTAACCTATGTGAACCTGTTCATCTATAAATGCTTACTGTCCTTGCGAAGTTTCGTTGCCATAACCAGGGGGGTTAGTAAATGTCGGAGTTCGGAGGTTGGAGAAAGGAAGGTCAGAGGGGGTCCTAGGAGATGCGGCAATTGGAAATAAAAGCCGTAAATGGCACGAAGATATTTTTTTCAATTATCTTAAAGGAATCAATATTTTCACGGGAACATGTTTTGCGGGCTTAGTTTTTAAGTTTCGAAGATTTTCTTGGCTTTATCTTACATTAAAAATTCGCAGAAACTTTCACACAAAGAAATCAGTTATTAGCGATACGTATTATCAGAAAGAATTTTTAAATTGGTCATTTGCACGACCGCAATCACGAGAATTTACCGCATTGGCAGATAGCTGTGATTACGTGCGCCCTTCGCTAGTCTTTGCCTTGGAACGTGATAACCAAGAGCAACTCAAAGGAAAATGAAGCTTTAGTAACGAATGTGGAAAAATAACCAAGGTCTGCAACATGATACCTTCTTTTCGTACGACAGTGACGTGGTGTCTGCAAAGAATAGTATATAATGGAAAGTTGGAATACAAAAAAAATGTCAATGTCTATCATGAACGACTAGGAAAAGAATGTGGTTACAAATGTACGTTATAGTTCAGGTGAGTTTCCACGAGCATGCGCATTACAAGCAAGTAATCAATTGCGAGCGGAATTCCGCTTTGCTAGAAAGTTGACATCTATTCAACTTTCGGGCGGAATCTTGAGTTTGAATGAAATTTCGGTTCGCGAGTGGAATTTATTGCGTGGAATAAAAGTTCCGCGCGGAAAATTTTCTACAAAAGTACTTCCCGGAGCATATATCTTTTAGGAAATTAAGCAACATAACAAGTGTCTGTCAAATGCACAAGTCAGTTCAATGATCCTTTTGAACACATTTTGTTACGATTGCTGCGCTAGCATTTTACAATTTTTATCAATATCGGTCCATTTCGTTTTCCACCAGCAGGGACTATTTTACAGTACCATAAAGTTCACAAAATTCGTCCAGTCTGCAAGTTACAGACTGATCCGTAAAGCACGGCATACAGTGAAACCTCTTGAGACGGACACCTCTCTAAGACGGACAGTTTCTCATTCCCCGGCAAAACAAAGGGGTCTTTCTTGTACGAAAAAAAAACCCTCTATATAAAACAGACACGTATAAGACGGACTCTTCCCCATTCCCCAAATGAAAATTTCTATTGAAAAATACCTCTTAAGACGGACGCTGTAAAATAACTGTATTTTCCAATAGTTTAAATAACCATTTATTGCAATGCTACACCTTCAGAATGTTCCACCAACTGTTTTGAAATTCTTTTACACTGCCAGGACACTGCTTTTGAATGGCCAAAAATCTCCATGGATTAAATCGAATTAAGTCGAATTTTAAAGTGTCTACAATACTAATTTCAATGATATCTGAAAAACCTCTATAAGACGGACACCTCCATAAGACGGACACTTTTGCTTTCCCGGAATGGTGCCCGTCTTAAGAGGTTTTACTGTACCTGTCCCACTTTTGACAGTGGTGACACAGAAAGTCCAAACAGCGCTGACCAGTATTTGGTCGCTACCTTCTACTTCTTTGGTCACGTAGTTGCCCAACGAAGACATAAACTACATCAGCCTGTGTTCCTAGAACTTGAACATTTGTTGGAAGTTGGAGCTTTTTATTAACTCCACATTATCAGTGTCTTACCCTCACCATGCCATGAAGGTACATCAAATATAAAACATGGTGGACGAAAATATTTCCGAGAAAGAAACGTCCTAAAATGATAACATCCCAAATTTTTACTGTCGTCAAGTTATAGCACATCCTCATCCAATTCGTCTGACGTACACTCTGGATCTCGGTACTCACGCAAAAAGTGTTGCAGATGTCTTCATCTTCTTTTCAGGGATTGATAAATTCACCTGCACCTTGCTAAGGGAGAATACCTCTGTATTATGGTTCCATAAGAAATAAAATCCCACTTGTAGAAACGTCTGAAATTTGTCCAAAAATAAAGCAAAAAATCGCCCAAAGATATTTTTTATTCCTCCAGATCCCTCGCCCCCCAAGCAATGTTGCAGACCCAAGGCGTACAAGTTGCATGCTCAAACCAACGCAATTCTCAACATACTTCGCACGGTATTTAAGACCAAGAAAAACAGACGAACGAGTTAGATGTTTACAGCAAAAAACAGGCTCAATAGCCCATTAACCAAAGCGCACGTAACAACAACAAATGACGACTTCACTCACAGCACAAACTATGTATTACGCAACTTCACCACGAAACACGTGACTAGAGCTGGTCACGTGGTCTTATAACGACGTGCTAAGAACAACACGGAAAATTAAACTCGCCGGTGTGAAGGCGAGCTGGAGAATAAAATCAAATCGATTCGGTAGATTCAAATCGGTTCACTGGATACAACAACACCTCCTAGGAATAGCACAAAATCGCCATCAGAATAGATACCAACAACTATATCAACTCATCTCGAAACAAATAAACAGACAAAAACACAATAACGTTTCCTATGAGAACGACCTAAGCGTAACAGAAAGCCAAAGAAAAAAACAAGCATAAAAAACCGTACCAGAAACACCGATACTGAATCAGTGAGTTTTATTATTGTTCCCGTTAAAAAGAGTTCTTTAAACGACTGCCTGGGGTCATCCAGGCAGCATGTCATGTTGACTCGTACCACATGCTAAAAACCGAGTGTTGCTCGTCTATTTTCAGTGCTTGGCGATAGCAAGCGAGACTTCCTGCATAAATCACAACAAAAACAAAAGACAAATGGACAACATTTCTATTCCCTGAAAAGAAGTCCGCAATACAGTAAACTCTCTAATTAGCGGACATTCTACAAGGCGGACACGTCTGATTAGCGGACAAACTTATTTTCCCTAATCGATCTTTCGCGGATCAAAACCTTATAAGAAACTTTCTAAAAGGCGGACACTGATCTCAATCCCCGACGATGTCCGCTAATTGGAGAGTTACCTGTGCAATGTGGGGATTCGTGGGTGGTCTGGCATTCGTCTTGATTCGAGAAATACTATGGCACCTAACAGGAGGGCACAGGCAACACCGGGCAATACTGGGCAACACTGGGCAAATGGCACCTCAATATTTAACAATCTTCACCAGCATACGTGTAGAGCACTATCATACAAAAAGGGGAATGATAAATACGGAAATAGACAATAAATAAATAAAAACGACGCCACAGCCCAAAACCTACCAGGGGTAACTTGCTTTGCGCAGGCAGCATCAGGCTTTTATTGTTACGGGCAAATTTCAGACTTCATTCCGACCAGGCAGCGGACAGCTCAAAATGAGTGAAGTTTTAACTCCAGATCCTGTACAATTACGCAGACGTAAAAAAAGATCACGGCGGTAACACCATGAAATCTGGATTCGTGTTAAGAAGCACCAAAATAGCACGGTTCAGATGGGAACGTTCTCAGGTAATACTCTTTTAACCAGTTCGTAACTACTCACTAGGAAGCAATGATTTTTGACACTCCAACCAAGCGCGTTATATTAATGCTTCAATGGTAAGAAAACACAAGCAGACAAAACAAGAAACACGGGGGACCTATACATACCATAACGAGATACTGATCCGGGGACATAGAGGACAGAAAAAAGAATCGTAATTTTTGAACGCATGGGACGGGCAAGCTCTTGTAGTACACTGACCACCATACACATCACACATGACGTTTTCTCCTTTTTGTCTCCCATC
>JAOBRC010557898.1:0-11194 GCA_027575255.1 Scolionema suvaense | reverse complement strand
GAACCGTGTTTGCATGTATGGGGGTTTGTGATGATGGGGGTTTTTATCTTTTAGATCAGTTAATAATAATCGCTCACAGAACAGGTCAGAAGCAACGACATGTAGAACTTTTCGTTTGAGTGTCTTTTTTAAAAATCTTGTTCAGTCACTGTCACTTTCTCCACTGCTATTTACATCATCACCAGATCCTTCCTCCTCTTCATTGTTACTCCCTTCTCCACTAGCGAGTGATGCACTCCCATTTCCAGAAGCAGCCGTGCTCTTATTTCCTGGAGCAATCGTGCTCCCGTCTTCACCTTCACTATTTCCACCTTCTTCAATAATGCTACTTGAACTTGGCATCAATGTAAGCGACGGTGAAGAAGAGAGTAGTGACGTCATGAGTACAGACGGCCTGAATATGTTGGGAGTTGGTAGAAACGTTGATGCCATCGCTGTTGACATGGACGTCATATGTGACGGTGCGATCGCAGATCGAGGTGATTTAATATTGTGTGCTAGGAGAAAAGAAGGAGACGTCTTAACTTTTGATGCCATCTTTGTCGTGGACGACGTTGCTATCTGACTTGGTACTATTGTCATCAATGGCGTCATTACATTTTTCTGACTTTGCACAGTACTGAAAACTTCCAACGAGGCTACCGGAGATGTTGCTTTCGATATGACTGATGTCACTATTCTGACAGATGTCACAACCCGAGGTGTAGTTGCTGGTGATGGTGGCAACTTCATATTTGTCTGAATATCCGTTCTGTTAGCTGAATTTGCTGGCTCTGAGGACATCGGCAGCAATGCTTTTGATGTCGCCGTCGCAGTCATTGATTTCACTATTCTGACGTAGTCAGAGGAGAGTGTAAGTGCAGGAACCCGCTGGCTCACATATACTTCACTGTTTTCTGTACTGTATTCTTCAATAGGTTGTGTATATGGACCATATATTGCACTGGGAATAAGTTGTGAAGATTTCGAAATGGATGCAACACGGTCAACTCTGGAGAATGACTTCGGTACCTATCAAAAGTATCACGATGATCAATAAGGACGGGCAACATACTATATAAGACGTACATAGTAACATATATACGAAGTCGTTTGCAATGTTGACTAGGAAACGCCCCCTCAAATAGGCGCCCCTCTCTACAGGGGCGTTTATTAATGCTACTCTAATTAGCACGTGTAAAACCACCACTATTCCATTATTATTTCAGTTTTGCGGTTTTTATTTCGTATAAGAACGAGTAAATATGGACAAGATGATATTGAAGATAGTATTGATATGAAATATAGTGTACATTTCATTGATGCAAGAAGTTAATACTTCAGAACAAAAAGAAGAGTATGTAATAGATGGTCCCCTCAAATAGAAGCCCCCTAAAAAGTAAAAAAATAATAAATGCCCCAGATGTTTAATCAAAGCATTACGGTATACATGGAAGTTATTTGAAACGTTGACTAGGGAACATTCTTCAAGTAGTAGAAAACATCTGTTCTACACTATCCACGCAGGGAAAAATTATTCGACATTTGCTACTTCAGGAGTAAAACAAGCTCTTGAAATATGGCTGCAATATACTATGATAATTTTATTGTATGATTAAACTCAAGTTTCTCTTTAAGCTAGTGTTGATGCCACTTCCGTCACATGAGTCCCAGCGATCGAATACAAATGTCATGTAACTTAGCATCGTTTTACAAAGTGCAGCAATTACCTCCAGTAAAAATGTAATACTGTGTGCGATACTACCATAAGGCAAAAAAATTTTTGAGGGAGAAATTATTGCGGAGGAAATTTTTGCGATTGTGTGTTCTTATTAATTCTTCCAATGGAAGAGGAAGACGTTCGTCGTAGTGAGAAAGTTGTAAACAGGTCTTTACAGCGTTAAAGAATGATAAAAATGACTTTAAATGGACTGGTTGACACTTAAATATTTCTTTTTTGAAAAGTTTGCAGAATAAATTTTTGCGATTGGCCAACTACCAGCAGGTTTTGCGGAAGAAATTTTTGTAAACAAAGGTCAAAACCGCAAAAATAAATTCCACAAAAATATCTTCTGCAAAAATTTCTTCCGCAAATAATTTCTTCCCTTAACTTAAGTATTAATTTTTGCGGGACTAATTCTTGCGAATGTGGGTACTTTTCGCAAAGACTTATTCCGCTAAACGCATCAAATCTGCCATTCGCAAAAAGTCAATTCCGCAAAGCAATCGACATCGAGAAGGAAGGTGATTAAAGGATGGAAAGACAGACAAACAAGGTCGCTGTTTAAGAGCTTGTTAAGTGTCATAAACACTTTCCTACCGTAACATTCGTAAAATTCCACAAATATGGCCAAAGTATGCGACTCAAAAATCAGTTCTGGAAAATTTTTCGTGTTTGTCCCTTCAATCGCAAAAATGGTTCCCCAAAAATTAATTCCACAAAAGTTAATTGCCTTAGGATAAGAGCTGGGACACTTTTCTAAAAACGCAGAGTTACCACACAGTCAGATACGGGTTAGGTACGCTGATGCACTTACCTTAGTCCATTTGTAGAGGATCAAACTGGGTACAGAATTAATTTCTGACACGGTTGCTCCTGGTACAGCTGTTTCGAGAGGATTCTCAAAGATATACACATGATCGTCAACCGTGAAGTTTTCCCCAGTAATGAATTGTCCACCTAGCACGGGAAAAATTGGTAGTGTCACTCTTTTGCATAGTGCACGCAAGTGTATAGTGCACGCAAGTTTTCCGGACCATTATACTGTTGTAAACTGCCAGACTAGACTGAAATAAACTGCGCAAACGAATTCGTTAAGTTAGCTAGTTTGTTGCTGATTCTTCTAACCTGACAATTTTAGGACTCATATCTTGAGACTGAAATTTAAGAAAACCTTCCTCCTTTGTGTAACAAAGGCTTCTCATAATGGCTCTTCAGAAAAAAGTTTGTTTTATTCCGTTTAAAGATGTGGTTTATAATGCATTACTGTTAATGTACACTCTCCATTCTTCTTATAGATTGACACAAACGCACACAGAGAGTGCGTTCCCCTTTGAAAAATGCCCGCTAAGTCTTTCTTAAATTCTCCGATCTTCAGAAGTTCCACTAATACGAAGTGTACCACTAATTATAATAAACAGCAAAACATTCCTTATCTTTTAAAAAAAATCGATACGTTCTCAAATCGAAAATGCAGAAAATTATTACTGTTGTAGTTCCATCATTTTTAATCGTGAACAAAGTTTGCATTCAGCTGCAAAGCAATTTAAAAAGAAATTCCGTAGTATAAACAGAGGGTCGCTTTGTTTTTGTCAATTGCCTCTGTTGTAAAACTTTTTTGACAGTTAGAACGACAGAAGGGAGAAAGGATGGGTATATTGAATACCTTCATGAATGTGAGAAGTAAAAGTTTACTTTCCCGAACATACCTTCTTCATGAACGTCATGAATGTCCAAGTCTTCTTCAGAATATCTCCCTGTGTCACCATCTTCGCTCAATACCAAGCACCCTTTGAGATACCCTCTAGGTACTAAGTTTGACTCATCGGCCTTGGATCTGAGCAGACACTCGATTGCACTCCTCGCTGTGGTCTGTTTAACTATGTGAACTGGGGACGAGTCTTGGACTTCAAACACGGTTTCACGTGGAGACATCATGCAAATAAAAATTAGTAGTGCTGTTCGTTCTTTTGAGTATGTCGAGAAACGCATTTCCGCTCTAAAATTTCTGGCTCTTCTTCAACCTGCTAAAATGACCGATTGTCTTTTTTCTGCTGCAAATTCTTGGTAAGTCATTAAATATTTCAACTACAGGCGAAGCGTGAAATCAGAAGCATGATAGTTACGTTCAGAAGGCTTGCGAAGAGTATTTAAACGTGCGTATGCCCAACTCGTACAATACGTAGGGTAAAAGGTAGCTTTACCTGTAGAACCTTCGAAATATGATCATTCAATAAAACGTTGTTCCCTGGCCATGCAATGAACGGAAGATCGCAACCACGTATTCACATCCACCGTTCGGCTAGAATTTACTGAAATTTAGCTAGTCAGTAAAGTATTCCATCATCTAAAAGGCACCACACTCCCTCAAGTCCAGTAACATCCAGTCTTGTGCATACACCTTTTCAATTTGTTGTGCAACGTACGTGGTCGCACGACCTGACCTACAGTCAGTACAAAATCTAATCTAAATATTTAAAATTTTTAAACAAGAGATGAGCTGGGTGTGGCCGACGAAGAATTCCTGCTTGAGTGTCATTGTACCATGCTCAAAACAAGAGCACCGTTTTCGGAGCGACAGACAATCAAGTGAGAAACTCAAGTAAACTTGACGTACATGGAAAAAGTTAGTGCTCCATCGGTTATACAATGTTTAGTATTTCTACCGCTCTAATCACAGCGTACCGTCAGGGAGCGACAGTTCTCTCTTCTGCAGACGAACCACTTCAACACCGAGGTCACGATGGAATAAATTGAACTCTGGTGGTTGAGCGTGATATGTTTTATTGCCTGAAAAGTTCCCGTTTTTCTAGACAAAATTGCGTTTCGCGGCATTTTAATTTTGGGGTTCAGGCAAAGATACAAATTTCGCTGCTTTTCAATTTCGCGGCCTAAGTAAAAAATGAAAACAGAATTGACTTGCTTGTTCCAAAATGGTGTATTTTTCACTCGTTTTCGACTAAAAATAAACAAAGAAAATGTTTTACGTTATAAAACCGGGATTTTTGTTGCCTTTTAATTTTGCGGTTGGCCCCAAATACAACTTTTCGCTGTTGAGCTGGAAATGCGTTTTTCGCGGCATATTAATTTCGCGCCTTTTTAACTTAACCACGAAACCGCCAACTTTTCATGCAAGAAAGTAATTCAAATGCAGAATGACACTCAATATTCCTTTCGGTGGCAAGGGTTTCTGGCTACTGGGTTGCAAGAAAACGTTTCCCTATGGAAAATGAAGCTTTTTAGAATATTTCGGATAACAACTTTCCGTGCACAGCGCTTTGACTCTCAAGAATGCCTGTAGCAAAAATTAAATTTTACGTTCAGCAAGGGAACCTTTCATGAATTGGTGATATGAAAAAGTAGGCGAGACACTTTTTTTTGCCAATGCAGTACAAAACTGTCGCAAATAATCAAATACTTTTGAATTTTCCTTCTGTAAAAACGAAAGACCACATCTTGGGTATCTCAGATGTTACATGCATTGACAAAACAGTCTACCATGTATCCCATCACGATTAACAGCCATCGAGCAGGTAGTTGCAGAACTCATTTCTATTGGAGAAAGCAACACCAGTATATGAAATGCTTTGCTTCTGCGTTATGGAGAATTATTGCACAGCCTGTCTCAGTAACAACGTCACAAGATGTGCAGGGCCCAATTTGCATTTGATAAACTTTTACAAAAGCAAAGTTGATAAAAAGAAAAAAAAAAATCGCGCGAGAAACCGCCACCACAACCGATTTTCATAAACATTTTCTCTCTTCCTCAGAACTCCCTCCTGGCGGCTGCAGATATCATGAAACGTGTACTTCAGTGATCAGTAAGTTGTCCTTTACCGAGTTGCTGTTTAATGCTCTTCTAGCAAAAGGAAACGAGTCAACACGATTTGTCTAGAGAAAAAAAAAACAAAATTTGTTTGATGAAAATACTAATTGGCCAGAGAATCGCCAGAGTCAATCAATTTGAGTTTTTATCAACGAGCAGAAGAACATTAAAGTCTAAATAATTAATGTGCAGGACTGAAATAAGGATGGCAGAAAAAAACAATAACACAAGACTAGCAATTCTCTCTCTCTCTCTCTCTGAAACTTTGAACTAAATTTAAATAGTCAGCCAATCCAACATCGCCTATTCTGCTTGAAGAAAACGTGGAATATTGCCTCGTTTCTGACTGCTAATGGAGGGGGGAGGGTAAGCATGCGAGGTCAGCCTGTCTGATGATGTTATCACACCGTAATGCTTCGAATAATCGCCCCTCTTCTTTTAAAGGCTCACCCTTTCCAAGTTTTTCCATAAATGTCCCCTCTATTAAACGCCCCCTCGAACACACGCCCCCTCTGGAGGGGCGTTTAGGAGAGGTACACTAGTTCACACATGCAAAACTACTACCACCACTACATTGTACTTCAGTTTTGCGGCTTTTATTTTGTAAAAGAATTATAGAAATATGGAAAGGTGATGTTTAGGAAGATATTGACATGTAATGTGTATATTTCATTGATGTATTAAGTTTATACTTCAGGAAAAAAGAAGACTTTCATAAAAATGTAATAGACGCCCCCTGGAATAGCCGCCCCCTAAAAAGTCTAAAGTTTAATAAACGCCCGGGCGTTAAATCCAAGCTTTTCGGTATACTGCAGAGGCTCCTTCAGATAAAGGGACTATGCAATTCTATAAGCACCCCAATAACACGCATTGCTGGCGCGAACTGTTCCCAAACTCAGACAATACCTTGATTCTTCAGGAAATTAAATGGGGCGCTCTGATAGGCTAATGATACGACTTTTGTTTGCGTTTGCGAACACATCGAGTAAGACCAGAGACTGAGAGTTATACGTTATTGTGGAGCTTATGAAATCGATCCACGCTGCTGTAACAAATAGCATCCCAACTCAGCGATAAATTTCAAGAGCAGTGCTACTTCCGGACGGTCACTTTCCCACTTCGGAAATGTTTCGGATGTGGACATCTCTGTCTAAACGCATCAATCTTCTGCAGGTTAAACCCTACTAAGGACTAAGGTGGGGGTGTTCAGAGGTAAGTGAAGATAGAGGGGGCAACTAAGGACTAAGGTGGGGGTGTTCAGAGGTAAGTGAAGATAGAGGGGGCAACTAAGGACTAAGGTGGGGGTTTTTCAGAGGTAAGTGAAGATAGAGGGGGCAACTAAGGACTAAAGTGGGGGTGTTCAGAGGTAAGTGAAGATAGAGGGGGCAACTAAGGACTAAGGTGGGGGTGTTCAGAGGTAAGTGAAGATAGAGGGGGCAACTAAGGACTAAGGTGGGGGTTTTTCAGAGGTAAGTGAAGATAGAGGGGGCAACACACTAACCTCCTCCAAAAACTTCGCGAAGTAAATTCCATCTCTCGAACAATGAATAGTTTTGGAACAGTTTGTATAAACACTGCAGTTTTTGTAAAGGTTGGCAGAGGCTACTAGGCAAGCGCTTTATAACCCACAAGCACGTATGATAAATATCTGGAGAATGACGAATGCTATGACCTGCAAATTTGGTAACCTTACCTAAAACTTTGGCTAAATATATATTTTAAAATTGCATAGTCATACTAATTATAGACTTGATATCATCATTCTTCAGTCGCTACCAATGTCGAAAAACAATACAATTTTGCGGTAAAACTGAATTTTGGGAAAAGCAACTTTAAAAACCAATCTTGTAAGTTGCAGATTTTGCTTGATGAATCAGTTTTCGAGGATGATCCGCGAATTTTCATCTGTGAGAGAAGGACGAGGTCTTCATGTGGATCGTTTCGTGAGAAAGGTGCACGAGCTACTAAGCAAGCAAACATTGTATTTTGACGTAGGGCAGGCTTTTCTGATTGCAATTTTTTTCCGGGATTGTACGACTGATATCCAAGATTTTCAAAAAGATTAATGATGACATTAAATGTTAACAAATCGAACTACCCCAGATGCCAATTCCCGGTGCCCCGATTATGCCACCCGATTCCCAACAACCCGATATGCTAAATCTCATCCCGCTGCCAATACTTCGTTCCATCTACGTAAAGAAGAGACACGATATATAGGAACAATGATGAAAATCTTTTGAGTGTACACACCATATCCTCGCACGGTCCAATCATAAATAAAAACAAATACATCGCACCGTCCTGTACACAGGAATAAACATAACAGAAAAGACAACACAGCAACACACGTATGACCAATACAGTTTTACCAACAACCAGAAAACTCTACTCAGGAGAATTATTTTATAGCACAACAATAAGAACGGCCGGACTCGGAATGCGATATCGACCAGCACCCTGACAATGAATATTACAGACATAGACAACGCGACAACTATCAGGCACATATAGATATTACCCGGGTATGTCAGCGTTATGTGCTCTTGAAATATTCCCAAATAGCAAAACGGAAATAACATCTGATGACAAACCAGCGTGTCTCAAATTTCAAAATAAGCTACTGTTTGAAAATAATAAGATGTAAAACGTAAGGCATAGTTATCTATAACTGAGTTCGGCTAAGAATAGCATACAAAAAGAGAAATGATCTAAAAAGATATAGAAACCACACAAAAGCTCTGATAGACGGAGATGCATTTTTAAAAATTAATCATCTTTTCAACCCTTTGTAAGTTAAATACGCAACCACGCCAACAGCTCCAACCACGCCTCCAAGAACTGCCCCACCAGCAATCGCTATCCCCTTCAAGCCGTCTGCCAGATGCATAAAAATAAAGAAACGAAAATGAATACGGCATCAGCCAAAATGTTCAAAACTATAACACACTAAACTACAACGAGAAAAATTTGTCTCCTATTACTATCCAAATGTAAAAATATAAATTCTGATGGTGTGCACTTAAATGAAAGCTCAAAGCCCTCGTTCGGTTACAACTGATCCTATTTTCATTGAAGAGATCTGCTTGATAAAAATATTCTGTATTAAAGATCACCTTCAAGAAAAAAACCATACCTTCTTTTAGGACATGGCGTCAACAAAACAACTTACAAATGAATTGCTGCTTCGACAGGTCATAATCCAATAGCTTTCATTAAACAACAAAGAAATCATTTATCAATTCGGGGAAACAAGCAAGCACAATTAAAGTAAAAGATGCTTAATATATAAGTGCTTGCAGTTTTCTAAATAATTTTTGACGGTTTTCATCAGATTATACCAACTTTTGTGAGATATATCGAGCCCCATTCTACTTTCAGGTTGTAGAGTATTGACAAAACAAAATTTTCACATTTACAATACAGCTCCAATATCATAATCGCACACAGTGAAATGCGCATACAAATACAATTAACTGCAATATCAGCAAATAGCACACATTTTTTGTTTGCAACAAAGAAAAATCCAGTAATTATCCAGTAATCAGATATTTCTTTCACGACGTTATAGTCATTTTTTTTCAAAGGAATATCCGATTAACCTTCCTGAGTCTCTACGGTAGCACTTGTGATATCCCGAGGAGTGTATTACATTGAACAAGGTATACTGGACTGGTGCGACCTTTCGTTCTAGGTGAAAGAGGTGTAAACGATGCACCACTCCCTCACCCCCTCCCAACAAAAGCTATCAGAATATCAACTTGCGGTCAAAGCTTTGGAACCGTCAAAAAACTTAAAATCGAAAAGCGATAATCCGGGGGTAACAACATGCAAATAATGCATGCAACTAAAAGGAGAGCTTATAGTCCGAAATTCACGCCTTTCCTTGGTAACATGAAGTGCGTTCTATTGAACGGCTCTATGCTCTTCACGTGATCGATATTCCATGCAAGTTAGCAAGGTATACTATTGAAATAATTGTGACGGTAAAAAGGTCTCAGAAACACGCAAAAACCGTGTAATAAGTAAGATGATATTAGATAACACGGAAATATATATTTCGAAAGTTCAATTGACAGGGAATTATCTTCCTCCCCTCTTTATCATGGCGGCACCTAGTAGAACACCAACCAATGCAGCACCACCGACCATTGCCATGCCCAACAGTCCATCTGCGAGAGGGAGAAACAAGCAAGACCTCACAATAAAGAAATGCAATATACAAGTTTTGTATAAACGTTGACCTCGAGCAGAACGCACGCTATTTTACAAATCCTATCCTACAATAAAGGTTCTTTTTTGCACATGAATATTTTCTGTATCCAGCACGTGTCCATAATCTTAACTTTTGGTATAATTCTAGCTGAGGTATCAGGGCCAAATTTGACGTTAAAAGTTTATCAGATTTCAGGGAGCTAGCACTTTCAACATCGACGGGTATATGTGATGATTACACGGTACAGCAAAAACAAAAAAAAGTAAAAAAATAAATTTATCATTGATCAATTTTATGCCATTTGACTACTCTAACACAGCAACGGGGTGGTTCCACCACCTCCCCCCCCTCGGAAAACCAACTTCCACTACAACTATGGCCTTGAAATTTGGACACTTATTCTTGCACATAAATGAGGGAGAAATTCCAAATTTTTTGGCACTACAGGCGGTGGTCTGGTCTGCAAATTACACGCATTTGAAATTTGCCGGCGGCAATACAGTTTTCCATAGGAACCCATATACAAAATATACATGTACAGGCAGATTACTCAATTGCCCAGCCCATGTCAATCATTTGCGATCACTCCACAGTCCTATCTCGAAGAACATTGCACAACACTCAGATAGCAGATCAACATGAAAATCTTTCCAACATACCTGTCTTCATTTTGTTTTCGATCAGTCGTTCGAGATCTTTTGCTTGGTGGTTGTTGGGTTCAATGCCGAGCAATCGTTTCACATATTTCAGTGCATTACTGTATTCCTGCAAACATATTTTCACATATTTCAGTGCGTTACTGTATACTCCTGCAAACATATTTTCACATATTTCAGTGCGTTACTGTATTCCTGCAAACATATTTTCACATATTTCAGTGCGTTACTGTATTCCTGCAAACATATTTTCACACATTTCAGTGCATTACTGTACTCCTGCAAACATATTTTCACACATTTCAGTGCATTACTGTACTCCTGCAAACATATTTTCACATATTTCAGTGCATTACTGTACTCCTGCAAACATATTTTCACATACTTCAGTGCATTACTGTACTCCTGCAAACATATTTTCACATATTTCAGTGCATTACTGTACTCCTGCAAACAGAGACATTTAACATCGGCATCTCTGGAAGAATACACAAAATTTGGCAACACAAGCCACATAATTAGTGGACTCCCGCAAACTTAATTGAGAATCTCTGCGTCAGATCAAAGAAGAGAATAGCTCGCTGGCCATAAGATTTGCACCACAAATCACAAAAACGTAATGAAGTGCTCTCGAAACATTACTGTATGAAAAAACCCTAAAACAGCCATTATTGACAATAAATTGCCAACCACATGCTGAAGAACAACATATTCCCAAGATATACAGCATGGGTCATAACCTACCGTAATGACTCGATTAAGCCCCCCCGGGGGCTTATTTGTCAAAAGTGATTTTG
>JAOBRC010557787.1:0-11194 GCA_027575255.1 Scolionema suvaense | reverse complement strand
GTCCCTCATTCCTGAAAGAAAATTTTGTACCTCTGATCGCGCGGGCGTTCTTCATTACCAGCGCGATCAGCCGCGCGGGCACATATTTCTAGAATGAGAAGCCTGATGCAGATGCAATTATATCCAAACTAAAGCAACGTGATGCATTCTTTTTTTTCGGGATCTAAATGGATACACACTCTATTCCTCAATTTAATATTTTGATGAATGAGCTATGACCAATAGAAAAGACGGCTTTGAAAAAATAGTTTAAAGAACTGTTTCTGATATTCACAGATCACAACATGATTAGAAATTGCTCAAAACAGAATGCAGTACGGCAGCTATACAGCTTTTCTCAGTAATATTTCTTTTCCAACTCAAAAAATCAGCTGCAAGATCCAACCTTTCACAACCACTCTCTCATAAGGAATGCGCGTAAAACTTCCATGCAAAATATCTATCCAGAAGCTCTTACTTACTTCAATTGCAGTCTCTAAAACTAAAAGAGCATTCCAATTATGAGGATGGCGAATCAATTATTATTGTGCTTGGTTTTTAACGTCTTCTTAACCTAACTCCGGGCATATAGCTGTTTTTAACCTGTTTTTAACCTGTACTGCAGACATAGCTTAAAAACAGGTTAAAAAGTGAGGTTTTTAAGCTATTCTCAACCTAAAATTGTAGGTAGCTTAAAAACAGCTTAAAAAGTGGGATTTTTTAACCTATTATTAATCTACTACCTTTGAAAAATTTGAAGCTAAACTTTTAATCTGTTCTTAAACCTACAAAATGAAGATTCCAGGTTTTAATCTGTTTTTAACCCATTATTAATGAAAAATTTCTGTAAGGGTACATACAGTATATGTATACATAAAGAGATCTCACAAGTCATGCTATGTGATCTACAATTGCAATAAAGTGGTAAATGTTGTAAAACAGAGCAAGTTACTATCAGTAAACATAGATCTGGAAGGACACATTATACTGGGACTCTGAGTTTCATGTATTCCAATCATCAGCCAGTATACACAGTGTCAAACACTTCAATGCCATTACATGCAGCCACATCACTGTATCATAGAGAGCTTATTGCTAAATATCCAATTAGTAAATTCAGAAGGTAATTCAAGGTAAGATTACAAAATCACTAAACATTGCATTTCTATGTCTGCACTTATTCTGAAGCTCAGTTCTTTTGTTAAGCATGCCCTTTGGCTCTGATCTCATTATGTCCACCTTCTCACTTACACACAAGTCACATCTCCTGCTGCCACATTTATAGGGTAAAGAATGCTTCACAATATACCAGTCAATAGTGAAATGAAGGTTCTTGTGTTTCAGCTCCTGTATAAACTTGGAACGTCATGCCCTGTTCTAGAATAAAAAAGGGTCCGAATATCGGAAGCTGCCCTTCTTAAATCTTGGCAAAAAGTGCCCTTTTTGACTGATATTTGCTTAAAAATCACAGATTTTGGAAGGAAATTTGATAAAAAGTGCCCTTTTTGACCAATTCCGGACCCTGCCCTGAAATTCTAGAATAGGCCCTGAACGTTCAGTATCTTTTTCATATCGGACGTTGTTAACTGATTTGTTGTGGTTTTGCGGTCTAGATTTGAAAGTACCCTCGCATAGGCCATGTTATTAACCCCTTAACTGCGTTTGACGGATATATACGTCCGAGCCGTTTGGCCATAATGTGCGTTTGACGGATATACCCGTCGCTGCACTGCTACTCTAAAGACCGCACTTGCCACGTCAAATGACCTCCAGAGCCACATGCTTATACAGTGAACCGTGTAATGAGGTGCTGGTCTGCATTTTACCAATTCTTTTCAACTGAAAGCGCGCTCACCTTGAGAGCATTCTCGAAAACAAACATGGAGGATGCTAGCGATGGCAATTCTCTATACAATGTCTCTTAGTGTATAATGAGTTGTTTCACGCGTTTTCGCGGATAAAGAAGGCCGCATGCGAAGAGGTATGAGCTTCTTGCATTTCTATACATATTTTCTTCAGTTTTCAAGCCTTGCTCAGGCTGGAGAGATACCTTGTGAAGCCGGGTATTGAAATATCAGTTTTTGACTTTCCTATGAAAATTAAATACGCAGATAAATGATAGACAGCCAAAACCATGCGACAGTTAAGGGGTTAAGAGATCTCATTATTGCATCGATGAGAGTGATGATGCTGAATGCTGCACTTGAACCTTTTTGCCTCTGATGACCTAAGTTTCGCTGACAGTTTTGTTTACATTTGAAACTAGATCTTGTCTTATCACATGTTCTTGTCTCAGATTGCCACGCGTAGGAAAGACCGTCTTCTGGCTAGTTGTGGGAACAAACTAATTGACAATTTCCTACTTTTTTGAATTTAGCTACAAATTTGAGTGAATTAGGGATGGAATAGTAGAGATTCTTGGAGTCATTATCATAGTATGTAAGAAAAACCCGGTGTGCTGGTATGAATGAGTTCTGTCCTGCACATCTGTGTGATATCCAGGAAGATAATTGTCCTTCATGACCTTCAGTTGACAAACAAGCTTGTAACAAACCTGAGTTAGTAAACCATCTTAGTAGAGCTGAGTTTGGGGGGTAGTAAAACATCAGTGTTTCATTGAAGCACTATCTGGGGTCTGTTTACAATCTTGTAAAAGTCAACTTTTATAGATTCAATTTTCTTGCAAAAATTCGTTTGTGGGTTAAATAATGTTATAATTTCGTGGTTTTCAGACAACTGGTCCTATGTTTAAAGGAACACAACTGCCTAATTTTTTATTAACTCTTTGCGACAGTCACCATGAAAAATAAGTATATGGAACAATGTTTTTTTATTAAAAGTTCTACATTTCCTGCAAATTCGTAGTGGGCACAACTTGGTAGAGGAAACATATGATTATCAGTTGATTCAAAGGAGAGGCATATGTGATTATCAGGCAGTTTCAGACAACAAGAAGTCAGGCTTTTTATTGTTATTACTGCCATCACAGACATTGCAAATCATTCAATTATGCAATTTGCTTGGTCATTGAATAATCAACTATTGAAAAACTTCTCCTGCCTGCAGATGAGGACAGCTGATAACAGTATACATTTCTGCATCGCGTTGCAGAAGAATGGCCTAATTAGGATATGATCGGTGATTGCTGCCGAGAGCCGAGAGAATTTTGAAAGTAAAATAAGAAATCTTTGAAATGAAATATTGGCTGACCGTAGAATCAGAATGCCATGAAACTTCATACATATGATGAACTAATCATCTCCTCCCCATCAATCACGCAAAAATCTGAGAGATTGTGTTCCTTTAACACTGGAAAACGCCTATACTTACTGTCTATCTTCTCTTCTTGTCAGCCTTCTACTCGTCCTTGATCTTCTCTCGTCCATGATCTTCAGTCTTGACCAAATGTGATAATAATCACTATTTGCTGCAGTTTCCAATGTTAAAGTATAAGAGCTCAAATTTTCACCCTCCTGGCTATGGGAGAGCATCTTCAGGGTGTGCGTTTCAGGATGTTGACTTCTATTTATACTCAGAAATAGGAGTTAATGGGTTGAGTTTTTGGACTCCCGCTTTAGCGGAAGAGTCCGATAAAATGAGGTCTGCTCATCCTTCCTTCCGTCCTTCCGTCCTTCCGTCCTTCCGTCCTTCCGTCCTTCCGTCCTTCCGTCCTTCCGTTCTCTGTCCGTCACTAACGCATTTGCCCCAGATAACCGCTCAATGAACTTTCCTGAAATTTGGTATGAAGGTGACAATCCGTAATTGAGGCCAAGTGATGGAGCAAAAAATTTTTTCTTTGGCTTGCAGGTGGCGATTTATGCCCCAAAATGGCCATTTTTAGGGTTTTTCAAAAATGTTTCCTAATCCGTTTATTACTTTTTTGTGGTTTTTGGTGTGAAACTGCGGGGCAATAGCAGTTATACTGTGGACCATGTGTCATATCTGGGAAAACTCTCTTTGGGATTGCAGTTGGCAATTTAGATACATCCGAAATTGGTGTTTTTCATGTTTTTTCCTAATATCTAAAAAACTGTTCAACCGATTCTTGTCATTTGTGGTGCGAATAACAAGGGTAAGTCTGCGCATGTTTTGAACCATATGCAATGTCTCCTGAGAATCTCGTTTGGGTTGCGGGTGGCAATTTACGTCCAAAAATTACGATTATTAGGGTTTTTTCTTTGGGGCAACTCTGCATATGTCATGAACCATGTGCCATGTCTGGGGAAAATCTTGTTAACAATGAGCTGGTGGGTGGCGATGTACGTCCGAAAGTGGCTATTTTCAGGGTTTTTTCTAAATATGTCAAAAACGACTTATCCATATTTTCTCATGTTTTGCATGGATCTTAGGAGCGGCTTATTTTATATTGTGATTCATGACTTATATATATCTTGGGAATATGTTGTTCAGCATGCGGGTTGGAATTTATGCCAATATTGGCTATTTTCAGGGGGTTTTCAAAATATTTCAAAAACACTTCATCAGTTGTTTGTTATTTGTGGTGTAAATCTTATACCTTGTGTCTCATTTTTTTTCTTTGATCTTAGACAAAGATTCTCAATTAAGTTTGTGGGAGTCCACTAATTATGTGACTTGTTTCCTCCAATCAGAACGCAGTATTCTCCTGATCAGAAAACACAGCTAAGTCAAGTTTTTTTCCTACAATCAGAACACAGTATTTGACCAATCAGAACTTAGGACATGCTGAAACTCCAAATATTGCTCTCCAGATATTTGTGACTTCACTTGTCTCCTCTTTTTTACTCATTAGTTCTGTCTTGGCTGTTGAGATAAAAACTGCGTCTTTGATGGTCCTTGATCTGAAACTATCATCCTTTGCCAATACCATCACGTTTTCCCAATCTAAGTTGTGTTTTGTGGAATGTTAATGTTCTGATAGACCTGCTAGTTTTTCTTCTGATTTCCTATTGTTATATTCCCCTGATTTATGTGATTTTAAATTCTTAGCTTTGGATATATGGTCTTTAAGCCTTGTATATAACTTTCGTCCTGTTTGCCCAGTGTATTTCATGACACATTCTTCCTCTCTGCACAAAACTTCATACACGACCCCTTCAGTTCGCATCATGTCATTATTTTGCTTCATTGTCAACTTATTCTTCAAAGCTTTCCCTTTAGTAAATATATGTAACTTGCACTCTAGATTTTCTTGCTACTCTCCTAATTTTCTCTCACTGTTGGAAAATTACGAAAATCTGGCCGATCAACTGGCCGGGTCCGACAACATTTTGTCAGGTTTGACAGAGCTGCCACTTACCATAACCGAGAATGATCACTTGCCATAGCGAAGGTTAGAAGACCCTTGGCTGTTGAGGCATATTCCACATGCTTTGAATAATCCACAAATTGTTCATTGAGATAAAAAATAATCCCTTCTTCAACTTGAGTGAGTGGCCATGGAGAGCTTTAGCGAAGCAGTTCTTGCTACTGAAGGAAGCTGCAGTAACTGATGGGAAAAAATGAGTGCCACAGACACCTGAGAGAAACGCTCACTGTATATGGCCTAGTAAGAGAAACCCGTATTATGACCATACTTGCCGCAAAACCGCAGGACAACATGAGTGTTCATAGAAAAAACTGCGCTTTATTTTCAGGGTTGCACAGAATTAATAAGGATAAGAAATTAAAGCGAGATTAGATTTTCTCTATATATACTCTCTACAGGTGTAGGGACCACAAAATGCAGTGGGACCTCAAAATGTCAGGTTTCACATTTTTTGAGTTTTACAATAAGCATATCTGATTTTTATTATGATGATCACATTTTGATATTGCTTGAATATGTTGCTTCGTATTCCATGACAGTATGCAAACTTAAATCTTTGTTAGAATATCAGTTTTCATGATTTTATTTGATGGTACAGCATTTTCATTCAAATAAAAATCACCTGATCAAGCTTTATTAAAAGTAAAGTGGAAAATAAGTTTGCAACAATTCTCTGGAAGTATGCCCTTCGGACCAATTACTCATGCGGTAAAGCATCGTAAATGCTGGTTCCCCTAATTTTTTTCAGTACTCACTTTAAAGCACCTCACATTTTGTAGTAACTGACCTGGCATTCTGGGGTCCAGCCAAAATTCTGTCACAAACTACTCAAAATCATGAAACAGTTGTAATTTGCTGTCAGGAAGGTTCTCTAGAACAACAACACCAGATATGTATAATAATAGATATAAGTCTGAATACCATGTTTTTACTTTTAAAAGCCACCATGTCCTGGCAACAACAATGAATTCGCTGAAATAGTGATACGATCCACGATCCAAGCGTACTTTATTGACTCTCTTAAGGTCGCTAAGTGAGTTGCTGCTCTTCTCCCCAGGCAAAGCTGGTAAAAAATTGCTGAATACCTACCCCTCTCAATCTTTAGAGATTTTGCGCTAACCAGTCGGAGCAAGGCTCGAACCTGCAACCCATAGATTACAAGTTAGACACATTGCCAACTATGCTCACCAAAGAAGCAAACGACTTCAGCAATTCGAGAAACTTCCACATCATCATTCCTAATCTCGAAGGATTCCCTTTCTGTCAACTCGTCAACTCATCATTTTATTTACAAAACCAAGATTTCTCCACTTTATGAAAATTATTTATCTCTGTCTCCTCTCCATATCTATCTATAGATCAGATGATTTATACAGCATAGTATCCAGTAATCGGTTTGTAGGTTACTTTTACATACTCATCTGGACGAAATTCTTCGGTTTTCTTCTTTTGATTCATTGGTCAGACAATCTTCATCACCTGGCAAGCTCTCATCTGAGTATGATCCATCTTACTTTATCATAAGTGCAAATGTGAGCCATTAACATGTGCCCCTTTCACACTCTGACTCCAAAACCACCAGTTTTTTCCATATTTGTCCATGCGGCTTGCGTTGCAGCAAACAGACTTAAATTACACTGCCACATCTTGGACACAGCCTTCAGATTCTTTGCTTCACAAGACTTTAAATCACAGACACATCTAAGAAACATACTTATTTCCTTCTACTCTCTGGCCTCTGCTTTTCCTTTCTCCTTTGTTTGGCTTTTCCTCTTGCTGTTTTAGCTATGACTCATGAATTTGGCTTTGCAGAATGTTTCTTTTTCAAAGTTTTGATCATGCTGATTCTCATGAAGTCTGATATTTCTTCTAGGAACACAGACTTGGGTACTTGGGTCAGCTTCCATACATACAGGCATATCTTCCATATCTCTTGCAAACTGATCCTTTTTTGTCCTTGTAACACTAATGCAATGGGATGAAACACCAACTAATCTCCAAGCAAATGGTATATACTGTTTGGTTCCGAACTTCGTTGAAAAGCCTGCTAGCATTGCCGTCAAACCATCTCCATTGACTTTTATCACTGCAGAAAGCTTCCGTAGACTGCCTGTTCTTTCCAACTGCCTGTTCTTTTGATGGAAATTTTGGTGCACCTAATCTACAAGCTGTGGCACACCAGTAGTACCAGGAGGTTTGATATATGTTGATTCTGTTTTCCTTTAAAAATGTGGGAATAGCAATAGGATGAGTGATATTGTGTCCCTGTAAGAAGGCATCAAACTTGTGGTGAGCTACCAGAAGAGTGGAATGATCCTGGCTGTCACTGTAATGTGTAGATATTAGTAAATGAGGAATATTCTTTCACAATTGTATATCTTTAGGAATCTGCTGACTTTCCTTTGAAGATGCAACTACTAATTGCAATACCCACTTTGAATGAAAGAAACAAGCGAACAGTGGTACATTCCTGGTATACTCTTGTAACTTTTTTTGGCAGGTATAACCAGGAGCAGCAAAAACAATATCATTTGTTGCTCAGTCTACTCCGTAGTATAGAAATGTGATGGAACAAATATATATTTAGTTGAAGAGGTGCTAAATATAGTTAAACGTCTTCATTAGGTTTCAGAAAAAAAATTCTCAAGATAATAGTCAAACAGTTTTAATTGATGCTACTTTTCTCATAGAATGCACAATTGCCAAGACAGCATTTGTGCACTCAGATAGTCTCTTAAGCTACTCTGTTGTTTTGCAAGGGTTTGACCATAATTTTTGATTCACATTTTTTGTGGAACGAAATATTTAAAAATCCTGAGAAAGTTGCAATACCTTCTGAATTCTTGCATTTATGTTCGAAATACTTGAAATAGTGGATATAAAGGATTGTTTTTTAGCAGAGAACTAAAACACACTATTTTCAACCAATTTTATCTGAAACATGATTTTGACAGAATCGAAATCTGCATTTAAAATATCACAACATGTACAACCAACACGAAAGCAAGAAAGTATGTAAGCGGCCAGTGCACACAACATCTACCAATGTATACACCACTAGCATTCTTTAGTAAATCAACCTATCACAATAGGCACTTCAAGAAATAGTTGCTCAAAAAACATGGATGATTTCAACTTGCCTAATAATTTGAATCGTGTTCAAATAGAGAACCAGTTATTCCTTAATGCACACCCTACATTTCAGCTATACACTACGAATTTGTAAGTTACTGGAACTTATATGTTGTTTAGCTATCATTTTGCCATGTTGATTGTTACTAAGAGCTGTGAATGCAAGTCATGTCTATCCTCTCCTTCCCAGAACCAGGTAATCCAGGAGAATATAGCTTTTGGGGGTACCTAAAAGGTTTAATGAATACTGCACAGAAGCTGACCTGGCATTTTGAGGTACCTCAACCTGGCAATCTGCAGTGGTCTGGTGGGTGCAATGAGGAACGCAGTCAATTATATTATTACACAATCCTCATAAGAGAATAATAACTACTCATACCAACAGAGATAGTTGCTACACGATTCATTAGCTCACAACTTCTAAAAAACAAACCTGGCATTATTCTGAGGTCCCCCAAAGAAAAAGTGCTGTGTAAACGAAAGCCGGTAAAACAGCTTTCATGTGTACTTACAATTAATCATTCCTTTGGCTGTATTAAGCACTCATGTACCTTGCTAAAAATGATGATACACAGTCAGAATCACATGGCTCATGGATATCAGACAACAAAATTTACCTAGCTTTTTGAGGTCCCTACACCTGTATGCGGTCGAGGCTGAATAGTATTAACTACGCTCTTGCTAGTATGGAAGAACACACTCCTGATGGTCAAACGAAGAAATGAGAAAGATATGAGTGTTCTTGATCAAATAAAGAAAAAACTGAATTGCAAAAGAAAACATGTCTAACCATCTAACATGTGACAGAAGAAGGAATGTGGGCTCAACTGAACAGGGAAAGGAATGCTTTCTACAATTAAATCTCACACCAGCTGCACTAATTCTATAAGGCGAGACGTGGCTCATTCCAATGTGCACAACATTAAACCCTGCTTTAATTTGACTCGCCAGTAATTTAACTTCATGGCAAATGGTAGATAATTGTCTTATCAACACTCTATTTATCCTCAAGCATCAGGTCCCAGACTGTAGGACCTGCTTATTTTCGAACCCTGGATATACCTCTTTCATAAGGCATAAACATATTTGTTGGAGTCTCATCCTCAGAATTCACTGTTTTCTCTTAGTTGTTTATTTCATTTGTGCTCCTTCCAAAGTTAAAGGCTTAATTTGCCTTGCCACCTCTTTAGCAATTTGTACATAGCCGAACCTTGAGTGTTTGTGATTAATCTGACTTTTAATGGATTTTTGTGAGCTTCCAAGGTCGGTCTTGCTGTCGGAGCTCTTGGTGTAATCATTTTTCATGCATTTACCTGATTCTTTCGTTAGGAAATTCTCTGTTTGAAGTTCTTTAAGACAAGAATTTACTTCTGCTCTACATTTATCTGTGTCATTCCATTTTCTTTTCCCATACTGTTCTTCTTTACCCAATTCTGTGCTAACCATTTCTTCCACCCTTGCAGCCTCAACTACACAAGTTGCCCTCCGTTTGTCATTTTCAATTACCACCAGTCCATTTTCCTTTAGGCATTGTAACCTCTTCAATGTCTTCTCTTTTCCCCTGTTTTGTTATCATGATAACGTCATATCGCAATTCGTTTCCTTGAAATTCAGAAAACTGTTTAGCTGTTCCTTCTATTCGCGGAATGATGTCCAATATGTCTACTTTTTTCTGCTGATACTTCGTAGTCCAACCCCGTTGTTAAGATTGAGACAAATTCTTGAGGGATGGAAATTGCACTGAAATTTAATACTTATTTCTGTTCATGCTCTTTTATTTCTTCCTGGAGTTGGTTTCCTCTGCTGTGGTCTTCCCTGCCGTTCCCTTTCCATTGGACTATCCCACTATTCCACTAAAGTTCTTTGCTTTCCTTATCTCAAACCAAGTACTTTTTCCTTTGTAAGAGTTTCTAATTGAGTTTCTAATGACGAGACAACTCTCATACAAACAATTTATCCTTTATGGGTGGTTAGTATACTAACTTGACCTCTATATAGCTGACATCATAGACCATATCGGACAACATAAGTGAGCTTGATATTTGTGAAAAGCAGCTCTGTTCACTGGATGTTTGACTTGCAGTCAACTTTTCGATTTATTAATGACTTCGAATCGTGGTTAAATTGATTGGAAAAACTCATGAGACAGACTCCCGATTAAAGCGCTTGGATGAAAGCCTAAATGTGTTTTCAGCCAGGATCACATTTCCTGGCCACTGGATGTTTGTCTGGACTTACCCTTATGCTTTGACCCAATCTTGCATACTTTTATTAATGGTTTCATTCTTTGTTCTCTGTTCATTTCTGCATATTACCTACCCTGTGACAGTGGAGAATACTTTGCATTCTGTGAAGCAGATTTTTCTACTTCTAATGTGCACTTCTACATCAGTGGTGTTTTGTGTGATTCTTCTTGTATCATTGGTTCCACATTCCGAACTGGCAATAACGTGATTTTGATGGTGTATTTCACAGGTTTATAATTTTCAGGCAGATTAGGTAACATCTCTGCTGTTTATTTAGGAAGTCGGGATTTGTTTACAGACTTCCATGATACCATTTTAATCTGTACTTTAGTTCGGGCGAGCCAATACCTTCCTGATTTGGCCCTAAATAATTCAGATGCATAGTTTCATAAATAAGGCATCTCAATTTATTTTAGTGTAAATACCTATAACACCATGTAGAGTGACTTCGTACATTGTAATAGCAATCCGAAGTACATCCGCACACGTCCGTTTCCTCCGATAGCGAATTCGCGATGCATTCCCAAGAGGACACAGCACAAAGGAGACC
>JAOBRC010557676.1:0-11194 GCA_027575255.1 Scolionema suvaense | reverse complement strand
ATGTTCTAAATGGACCACGTTTATGCAATAAACGCTGATTTAAACGCGTTTACTATCAAGTTCTGATGCGTTTAAGAATAAGAAACCTTTAAAATCGCTGATTGGGTCACAAATGTGTTCATATTTGCTTGATTTGCTAGTCCACTTTTTACCTATATGCAGCACATTTTGATAAATTCCTAGTTTAACCAACGAAGCAATTTTTTAAAGCTACTTATTCAGCGTGTCTGTATCGATTAACACAAGAACCTTAGCATCAACTGAGAATCCTTTTTATGAGAAGACTTGTAATAGTTGCCCTGCACGCAGAGTAACTAGGTTTAGCTTTATTCCCAATAGATTATAGAAGGCGGTCTTCTTTAATGTTCAAGTTTTTGCATTACCGTAATTATCTGAAGGGGTGCCCCGGCTTAAATGAGTGCCCCCTTCAAATGAGCACCCCCTTCAAATGAGCGCCTCTCTTGGCAGCTGAGACATTTACTGAGTGCCCCGACCTAAATCAGAGCCCCCTGAAAACAAGAAAGGGGCATTCATTTGGAAATTTGTTATGGATGATACGCATAGGAGCTCACTCAGATAGTTTATATAACAAATGACGAAAAAGAGAAGAATTTTCTTCAGTCAGATACTCTTTTTTCGTTTTTTACGATTTTTAAATTAAGAAGATTAGTAGTACCTACTTCGCATTTTTTTAATGGGTGCTACGTCTTGAATGAGCGCCACCTCAAAAGAACACCCCTTCTTAAAGGTAGAATGCTAAATGAGGGCCCCGGCACTCATTCAGATAATTATAGTAATCCATGCAGAAAAACAAATATTTCAGTTGAAGGATCATCGATAAATGATACACAAATGATAAATGGCGCTGAAATTCTTTAAGCATGCCACAAAATACTGCTTACTTTGAACACAATGGGCATCCATCTCCTTCTGATCATCGTTGCCAATAAAATAGTCCATTGCCAAGATTTTTGATGCCTGTGAACTATTTTACAAAAATTCTACCCGTGACAGTTGCCCTGCTCAACCAAGCAACATTGATGTTCAAAATACGTGCTTCATAGTATACAGCGACCAGTACACAAGCCTTTTAAACCTAAAATGCACTACTTGTCTGGATAAATAGAGTCATATGTCAAAACATCCTTTTCGGCAATCAATTTTCTTGGGCTCAACAAAAAAGAAAACTTCCCTGTCTTGAATAGAGTGGTGCCATGGCTCTCTTAATGGTTTTGGTTGTTTGCTTCGAAATGTGCCAGTAGATAGACAGTCCTTAGCAGTCAACCTAGCTTCTCTCAAAAGCCATCTTTAAGTTGGTTACATCTTCAGTCGTACCCAGGCTCTGCTGTATGATGTGCCAATGTGACCAGAATAACTACTGGAGAAAGATGTATTGACTGAAACATTGTATGCACATGCATAGATAGTCATCAGAAGATAACGTATCTACCAGAGTTTCAGATGATCTGTCCTTAATCTGAATAGTATAGTTTTCTGTGAAAAGGACACAAGTTGAGTGGAGGTCCATTTCTGTGAAAAAGCTGAAATTATAGGCATTTACACAGTTAAGATCTGACTGATATAAATTCCATTGCGTGGAGCCCCAGGCTGAGTGAGTCTGTTCCGTAGATTCCGTGGAAAAAGTTAGAACTTATCTTTCTTTTATACAGTTATACAATGAAATCATGGTAGTGTTATGGTTGCTAATGGTATTCCACTGTTTTTAACTTTTATGCCGTAACCCTATATCTACTGGGCTTTTTGGGGGACTCCCCATCTCTGGGGGGTGACTCTGAGAGCCCCTCCCCCTTACATAATTTCTAAACTACTATAGGTATGTCAATAAAATTTTGCATGGGCATAGAGCATTATAGGTGAACAATTTGATATAGTTAAAAATTGCTGACGTCATTAATTATTCATGACGTCATCGATTTAAGACACATTAGTAGTACTTTTCGGCCAAAGATAGCAATTTTTGAAAATTGGCCCAAAATTCTGGGGAATCTCAAAATCTCTCAAAAAGTATTGCACTTACTAGGAAAAGGTGCTACATGGTGGTTTCAGGCTCAGCACACTCCGTTTTATGCGGTTTTGTAGTGATTTAACTAAAAAAGCACAAAATAGCCTTACCACCTGTTGATTGGACCCACATTTAAGGGTGAAAATGTCCAAATTTCGAAAAACCGATGAGTGCCCCTAAGAACATATTAAATTTCAGGAAAAGTCATAAAATTTCAGCTCAAAACGCTTATGCGTTCCGGAGATATCTGCAAAAAAATCAACAGGTGAGCTCTCAAAGCTCCCCCCTCCAGTAGATATAGGGTTAAGCACATGAATATAATACTTAAGCACATCAATATAATACTAAGTTTGCCAATATAATGAAAAGTTCACCGATGTAGTTCTAAGTTTACCAATATAATACTAAATCGATAAGCTTTCTCGGTCACGATGTCAATGGTTTGGTTCGTCTCGAGCATTCCAGACTGTCAAAACTTTAAGGTAGCTATTCTGATTTTGGATATCATTATATTATATTGTGCAAGCAGTTGCCGGCAACCCCACGTTTCCAAACATTCTGAAGAGAACAGTATATATTTTCCTCTGGGGTCTGAACCCCACCCACAAATCGTTAACCCCCGTCCCTGCAGTCAGTTATCAAACCTCCCCCTCCCCTCAACACCAAAATGTGTCAAAAGCGACACCAACCTACAGTTAAAAGCTAACGCAATACTGCATTTTCGAAGTTCTTTTATACACGTTCTGCACAACGTGGAAAAAGGTGCCAAATACGACCAGGTGAAACAAATAATGAAATGCACACACTATATAGATTAGACTTACAGTGCGTAAAAGAGTAATAGAAACATAAAGCATCAACATAAACAACTGATAGGCAGAATATTAATCACAGAGCTTGATTTAGATCAAAGTCACTAGAAATACCTCATTCGCTTCTTGTGATTATGCTTAGACTAAAGTACCAAAGTATGAGTACCAAAGTAAGTACCAGTAAGATTTGTCTCAATAAAGGTCATTACAGCAACATGAACGTAAGAACATGAATACAAACAAGTACTGGTTCATGTGAAACAAACGAACGTGCATTATCATAATATGCTATCTATCCACTTGACTTACTATCTCTACTTTCGAAGTCTGTGGTTAAAATGGTCTAAAGCAGCCCTCCTCTACAAAACTTTATGCTCACCCTATTCTCCAACCCCCAGCACAAATCCAGATATCTATGAACTTAGCATTATATTGGTGAATTTAGTATTATATTAGTGAACTTAGTTTTATATAGGTGAACTTCAGTATTATATTGGTGAAGTTTAGTATTATATTTATGAACGTTAGTTTTATATTGATGAACGTTAGTATTATATTTGTGAACTTAGTACGATAATGATGAACTTAGTATTGTAGATGGACTTAGTATTATATTCGTGAACTTAGTATTATATTGGCAAACTTAATATAATTGAGCCACTTAGCACGCCATACTCGACCACCCCAGTGAACAAATGCGAATTCGAGCACCATCTCGATAATAGTTTTTAGTTTATTCCATGTCGACCTGTTTTATGGATTTTTCTTGAGTCTTATTAACGTAAATTGTCCCCAACATCTAAAAAACACACACTGAGTTAGTAACAATTCTCAGAAAGAAAACGACAAACTTTTTTCGCAGCATTTTTCGACTTCTTCACAAGTCATCTTCAGGCAACAGATCATCAAGCAAGAAAAACTGGATATTTAAATATTACATGAAACTTCATACAGACACGCCAATCAATGGTTTATGACTGGTTTATTTTATGTCGGTGTGTACAGCGTAATGTTCTTCGTGATGAGAAGCATGTCATCGAAACCCACCGATGTACAGCGTAATGTTCTTCGTGATGAGAAGCATGTCACCGAAACCCACCGATGTACAGCGTAATGTTGTTCGTGATGAGAAGCATGTCACCGAAACCCACCGATGTACAGCGTAATGTTCTTCGTGATGAGAAGCATGTCATCGAAACCCACCGATGTACAGCGTAATGTTCTTCGTGATGAGAAGCATGTCACCGAAACCCACCGATGTACAGTGTAATGTTCTTCGTGATGAGAAGCATGTCACCGAAACCCACCGATGTACAGCGTAATGTTCTTCGTGATGAAAAGCATGTCATCGAAACCCACCGATGTACAGCGTAATGTTCTTCGTGATGAGAAGCATGTCATCGAAACCCACCGAAAGGAGATGCAGTTGCTCGCAGAGAATAAATCGATACCTTTGTCAGCATCGGACATTATTACAAACATGCCATCCTAAATTTGTCGAGTGAAGAACAGGAGATTTTCAAGTCCGGTTTACGGCATAGCATTCCCCCTGCAGAACTAAAAGATCTGATTTGTCGCCTTTGTCATGATGAATCGGTATATATGTCCTCACATTTAAGCTACCCTACTCGTGCTGCTATGGTAAAAGCTGAACTTTTTCATCTAGCGAATTGCTATCATGCTTCCAACAGACCCTCTAAAAATACTTTAAAGAAGCATGTCATATTGCAAAAGCAGAAAAATGATAAGGATATCGAAATTGTGAAAACCGATAAAGTGGAGTGGTTATAATGGACAGGTCAACGTACGATGAACCAATGTTGACCCTACTATACCCGGGGAGGAGGGAGGGGGCATTTTTGACTATTTAAATAAACATTCATATTTTATTCCAATATTTCGACTGCTATCTGCAAGTCATAATCATGGAATGGAGCAAACAGCATACAGCATCAGTTAGCATAAGACAGATGACAAACAAGCAACAGTTACTCAAAGGCCATTGTCAGTCTACAACCTAATGATACATTAACTAAGACAGACACATACCTATGACTTGCAGATAGCAGTCGAAATATTGGAATAAAATATGAATGTACCAAAACTTCTCGTCGTTCTCTTCATCATTAAGGTGTTAAGTAGATGTCATGAAAGTGTTGTTTATGGATACAATGTATATCAGGTGGTGTAGGATGTGGCTTATGTTAGTAGAGCTTTTTAGTAAATTGATTGGCGTGCTTGTAATAAGTTTCATGTAATTGTTTTTCGTTAGTCTTTAGGGCTCTGGAATGGCTCAGTGGTAGCACGGTCGTCTTGTGCACACAAGGTCGAGGGTTCGAATCCCACCGTCTGCAACTGGTAAGCGCGAAGTCCCTAAAGGTGAAGACGAGTAGGGGCTCAGTAAAACCTAGTACTGAGTGATAGTGAAGCGAAGAGCAGAGAACGAATATTCAATTCCAGAAGACCTTCACTTCGTCAACCAAATTCAACCCGGTACGTCCTATTTTTGAAAGTACAACGATTGCTTGAAAGAGCAATTTTGATATCCTAAAAATTCAGCCAATTTTAGAGCATAAGATTCTTCTGTCCAGATATATCTGCTAAAGAAACAGTTTTTTCAGTAGCCACCTCAAGGCAACCAAGGGAGGGCCTTTGCCCTTTGATTTATTTAACCCAATTTAGGGAAGGGATGGTCTGGCTAAGCCCCATTTAGGGGAGGGGGAGGTATATTTACCTTTTTCACCACTCCCAACCAGGCAGCCCAATGACTTGAAATTTGCATGGGTAGTCCTTAGTCATGCTGCTATCCACAAAACATCCACTGGATTCGCTGTGTTTTCCCAGTTTGCTTCAAATCGACCACATAGGAAGCCCGCCATCAGCGTCCAGTGTGAGCCTGCTCAATGCCTATGTGAAATACAATGGAGCTGTGTTAGAGTAATCCAAGAATGTTTTATATCTTTTGAAAATCTAATTTACATAAGCTCGAATTTGTACACAATGTGCAAGACGAATTAATTCTTATATAAATTAAAAGCTCCTTAAATTTAGACACATATGCACAACTGTTCAAAAGTTATCGAAAAATTTTGGAACGGAAGTAAATATACGTCGGCCCCTAAATAGGTAGACTAGATAAGTCGTTTCCTCCGTTCAGAACATCACACGGCAATTCAGGTGGCAGACTACAGAAGCGGTTTTCCCGTTCACTGATATCGCTGACTCCGAGTTCTTGCTATGACTGCGCTGGGGAGCATAAAGAGCGAGAAAGAAAACGACTAATTCTAGTCTACTAAATAGGGTTCATGTCAAAATAAAGAAATAGGTACATTCATTATTCTTACTGAAGTGCTGCCTTAACCCAATGAGTGAAAGGTAACTCAATAACCCCTATTAGTGAAGGAGGGGTGGGGGCGGGGTAAACGTACCCTGACCTCATTAAATACTCACTTTCAGGTTTTCGGACTTAAAAATACTATACATAGGTCGCTGTCAATAGAATCTAAAATTTATATGAAAAGAATGACAAAAACCCTTGTATATCGCTTACATCATCATTTATTCTGCTGACGCCATCAAAAATTGCGCAATAAATTCAAAATGGTGTAACATCATAGAGACTCCCTTGGTAGCTGACTTTCTACCTTCTTTAAAGGAGTGTTGGATAAAGATAAGTTTACATGTACAAATTATGTAAATTTGTTTACAATAAAATAAAATAAACATAAAATAAACATAAATTACAAAAAGTCAATTTTTTAGGTAGCATGAAATTACGCAATTTAATTTCTCTCGAATTAGCTGGACCTGTTGCTTTTATGCAAGTAACTGATCCCGTTTCATGTTTTTTGTAGAGATTTGTATTGGAAAGCCGAGAGGACAGTCTGAGACAAAATGTTTCCTGAAGGTTTTTCCAGAACAACTGATCCTACCGATGTATGTACAGATTTATCCGAAGCAAATACGGCCGACATTACCCTGCATCATTTTATTTTTGCCTATTTCTATAGGTGGGTGTAAATTTACCAAGTAATTTCGTCACTATAGTATCATCATTTTCAACTAGTTTTCTTCCACCAAATAAGTTGGGATAACCTACACTACTTACCACACTATCTTCACCAAACTGATTTCGGCGAAGATGTTTGGCAAAGATTGTGTAAATTTTATGTATCTGTATAGATATTACATCCATTGAATAGGCCTTTCCGCAAATTATAACTACATACAACCCAAGCCTTGCTCCCATGCTAGATCGCAAGGCACAGCCATAAAATATCATTTAAGTCCAGTTAGTACTATCACTTCCATAGGTTGTTATAGGGGATTAGTAGTATTATTTCTACAGGTGGCAAGACTCCTATTCAGATTTAACCATCACACAGAAATTGTATTTGGTCATCCAGCATCAAAACCAAGCATGGGTTGTATCTAGCTGTTATTTACAGTAAGGCCTATTGGTTCTCTTTGCTTGACCCTATGACTCCAGAAATGTTTCGAAATATTAGTACTTTCTTGCTGACGTATTTAGATGTTTCACAACTGTGGGGCGGTTGGGTGTAGGGGATTATGTTTCGCAACTGTGGGGTTGGTTGGAAGTAGGAGATTATGGCTACTATGTGCAAGTGTGGGGTGGTTGCAGGTAGGGGATTATAGCTACTATCTGCTGTTTAATTACTTTGAATTGTATTTGTATATGGTGGTTTGTGATTACAGTTACTTTGGTGGATGCTTTTGATGCATGTATTTGATCGTTTAGACCAGATAATAGTTGTAGACCTTCATCAAACTTTTTGGTGACGGACGTGCCGTGAGATTCTTATTTTGTCGAAGAAAATCTGCAGTAAGCATGCTGATCATGTTTTCTAAATTGACTGTCGACAAAAGAACCAGTTGAACTACCTTCAGTTTGCTTTCTACACCTTGCTGGGCCCATTACCACCGTGTAGTATGTTTTATGATTTCAGGCGTGATCTAAACTATGGACAGTCGTATTATTACTGTCCTCACGTGTAAGAGTAACATTGTATTTGCTCCGAAACAGTAGGTTTTGCCTCCCATACCTCTCCCTGGCTTGATTTCATTGAACACTTGACCCGTCAAATTTCAGAAATATTAAGACAATCATAGGCGAAGATTCTTAGCAATGATTGCAGGTCGCATAATTCAAACTGTTTGATTTGACTTTTGCATGTCTTCATATGTTTGCTGTGTATAGCATTCTGAAATTGGGAAATCGTCTCTGTTAAACGTATGCAGAAGTATTCGCTTGGTATGCGTCATTACTTAAATTAAGTATTATTACATGCGTTAAACCCAGTTTGATAATAAGACCTTAAACCTTCCTGGATCTGCACTTCATGAAGCCGTAGAAGACTGATGGTTAAAGGTATGGTTTTTAAGTTACCATATACCTTAAGTTTTCAAAATAACACAAGATCTATATATGTTCATGAACGTTAGTGGTTTTATAGGTAGTGGCAAAAATTACCCAACGTTTCCCATTGACTATTGCCAATGAAATTTGTATAAAGATGATGTAATGTAGTAATTTAAAGACTTGAAAACACAAGTGACGTATCTATGCTCACGCGAGTCATGCCATTGATTAGGATGAACAGAAATCCTAATCAAAACTGTTAAGATACTTGGATCTAATGCCACCATTTGAGCAGCGCAAAGGCACGTAGGCAAACGTATATATTCTTTCACTGCAGAGTCAACTACAACCCAGCAGTTTTTGAATTGTCAATAAAGAGTGCGTTTCATGTTTTATGTTGCGTTTTGATTCAGAATAAGTTCATTAGCAAATGACGACTGTTCAAATAAAAGCAATATACCGGTCTAAAATCATTCTTTGGAATGATAATAGAGCCTTCAAAACCTTGACCGAAGTTTTTTATTTCATGAAGTAAGCTGTTTTAATTCCGTAGATATCTGCCTTCGAAGTCAAGGAGAATTTTGACTTGCTACCATTTTTCTTCTGAACGCTAATTATGCATGACGCATGGTCAGACCAAGTGCAATTATCTCATCTTACTTGTCAAATTGCTCTTAATTGCAATCATAAGTGAATCTCACTTTTGCTTTTTCTGAAATAGAAGTGCAATAATGTTGCTTTTAAGGTTTACATAAAACCTTGATATCTTGTGTAGTTAAGGAAAGTCATTAACCTTAGAAACGGTCTTAGATGACGTCATTGATGAGCTGAATTGAGATGCACAGGAACAGTGAAAAATATCAAACATTGAAGCAACATTGAAGAAGAACCATTAAAGCTTTTTTACTCAAATAAAAACCAATATTAATGATATTGGAAGATCTATCAGCTGGGAGAATATCATTTTAGGCCGGTATATTGCTTTGTAAGTTTATTGATCACTGCTCTCATGTTGATCAAAATATCCAATATTAAATTTACAAAACACCACCACCACCAGCAATTCTGTCAATCAGTTATAGTGATCCAATTCAGTATTGTTAGATGAGGTAATGAGGACTCAACCTGTGGACCGGTAGCTTAGTCGGCAGACTAGGTACCCGGTAATTCCAAGGTCGCGAGTTCACGTTGAGACGGGTTCTTTGTTCAAAATCGGATGAAGGTCTGACCATGCATTCATAAAACCAACAGCTTTCATCAATATGTCTGATCGATTGGACTCCATTGTAACACTGTTTATTGGCTACATAGTTTATATCATTTCGACAGAAATCTAGTTCTGCGTTAAAGCTGGAAAAGTGCAATTAAATCATTGAATCAAAAGCTGTCTAAAACTTAAAACGAATGATTATACAGTTCAACTAAGATGTAGTTTTTTACTCATTATTATTGGTGAACCTTTCCTGACACCACGTTGGCACCTATTGCACCTGTACTACATCGCTAGGACATATCGATAAACAGTAATGATCAGTGGCATATACAGTGTCACTTGCTGCTAGTTGCTTTACAGGATAACATTTACGTTTTGAATAGGATCGAAAACACATATCGACACTCCTTTCACTACTAATGCACCTCAGAATCCATCTATAGGAACAGGTCTTCTGCCTCTGTTAGGCAGGAAAACAAAATCACCATTTTCAGTGACCAAAATGAGGTGCTAGAAATAGAGTAGGACAAAATATTAAAATTTCAAAAGCAGTTGCAGATCTTATCCAATGGACTGTATCAAAGCTTCAATGGCTACACACCAAAATCTCGATCAACACGTCACTAAATCAGTTGAAAGCATAACGCTATGTACCTGATCCAGATGCGATGGGCTATGCAGATTGGAAACTTTCGGTAGCTGAGTGTCATCGACATAAAGCCATCGTGACTCTACATGCCAAATCATCAGTAGAAGAAACAGAACCATCGTCAATCTTGACATACTGCGGTCTGTGAATGCCTGGAAGAAAATAAGCACTCGGCTTTATCTTTTGATATGAGTTGTTACCATGCTTCACGGGCACATTTTGCATGTAGAAACCTTGTGTAACCACGGATTATTATGTTATTGACACGATGGAAGAGGGAAACACGGTGACGGAAAGATAAGAGAGTGTACTTTATCTGCGGGCGGCGAAAGACGAATGTATCAGTACCTGTGGCAATTGCCTGGAATTATATTTTTAGATATACAGCTAGTTCTTCGCTTTACATGAGTTGCAGTGACTGAAACACGAGAAATGAATAAAAAAACCACAAGATTTCACAATATTAATGCAGACACAATACATGGTGAAAATTGATTCCTACTTTCAGTAAACGCAAAAGTCGTACTCATGCATACTTGTGGTACTGCATATGAAAAGCCTTACCTAACATTCACAAAATTGGCCATCCCTCCCTTCCTCCCTTTCAAAGTATTTTGCTCTTAGTTTCAACTTGATTTGTTTGCCTTTTCTTATTTTAGCGTGGTCGTTATCCGTATTGCTGTTTTCGTTAGGATTGTTAATTAATCATTGGTTGTTGCTTCATGGGAATATCTTTCGGATTTAGTTCAAGCTGATAAATATCTTTTCAAGAGGATTTCTTACGTAGGTCAAACATAATGCCTATTTGTTCCTGGCTTTAGCCTTTCTTCATTTTCACTGCTCACCATCAATTTTGTTTTTACTCAGATGTCACACATGCCACAGCAAGCTTGAGATCGCAATAAATCTGTGGTCACTAGAATGAAACATAACTGATTTCAGGACTTGACCTACTTATGTGTAAATATAGATAAAGACAACAACATACTTTAACCCTATTTACACTGGGCCAAAAAACTTACGATTTACACTGGGGGGTACCCACCCTAATTTCTGAACAAAGCATGGCCAAAACGTGAAACTTGGCACAAAGGTGCAGAAATATGTCTAGTTTTAG
>JAOBRC010557565.1:0-11195 GCA_027575255.1 Scolionema suvaense | reverse complement strand
TTCTACAAGTTGATTGGTTCCTTATAATATACGTGATTCAATTGTCGTAACCGAGTAGGTAACAGATCTGTCTTCCCACGTAGAAACACAGGGTTACGTGAAGAGCATTTTCTAATCAACAAAGTCAAACTCACATTGTTGAGTAGAAACCTTTGTCGCCGCAGGAGCTTATAATCGACCTTTTTGATCTTACGGTGAGAGAGCTCATTTTAAAGATTCGCTTGCGCAGAGCGCCTAGCACGAATCAAAAACCCTGTATATGAAGAAGTTACATGGCACCTAATGACAAGACAGCACATACTGCATGCTATTCTGAGAGCAACAATGATGATTCTCACCTTCTTTTTTGGAGTCTCCTCTCTCCTAGGACCATTAAAATCCACCTTATAGAATCTTATAAGAGAAGAACCAGTAATGAGTCCCCATATGTACGGTTTGCTGCAGTCGTCTATACTGAAATTGATCGATGGACGTCGTTCATTAAGCAGCTTCCACAAGCCCTCCAAACTGACACCTGTTGCAAATAAGCAGGATTTATTTTTAGTGCATTGTGGATCTTTCAGATAATGTTCTAGCTTGCAAAACATAGGCATTTTCATGTCAGTAGCAAAGTCGATGAAAGTAGAGCAAAAAACGTAAAAATTAAATATAGACATGTGAATAGGTGGACATTGTCTAAATCCTGGACATTCCACCAGCCTCATGACAATCAAAAGCAAGCTTACGGATCAACGATAAATGACTGGGCTACAAGTCTGCTGTTAGCAGAAACATGCAGAGCAAGCCCTATCATGGAACGAGAGAGGACAGATGTTGCTTATTTTTCATGACTCGTACTTTCTAGATTTAAAGATATATAAAAGAATGATAAAAATTATATCTTTTTCTACCCACATGTTTAATAAGTATTTAAATTTGAAATGAGCATGTCCAGTACTAGTAGACTCATCTGCCATAATAAGCAACAGTATAATATTTTCAACCTATTATCAAGTAAAAGAAGTAATCCAGCAGCAATTCTATAAAAGGCCAGTCTACCTATCAGCTCCTTGACTTCGCAGGCAGGTTTCGCAGATGGCTAGTCCTTTGTTATTACCAGTCATATGCTTGTCATTTTCTACAGAACTGTCCATCATAAACCCATGCCAGCACTAACTTCGCCACGCGTGTCCTCTCTTTGCCTAACTTTGCTGCACCAGAGCAGGTTAAATATTACAAGTAGGCACACATGCCAATGGTGTGGGTTGGTTTTGGTTTCATGAGCACAATTAGCCTTTCGTCACAAAAAGTGCTAATATTACAAACCAATGAACTGCACAGGTCACTCAGCCAACACATATTTAACTAGGCAATTACCCAAGACATTGAGCTAGCTTCATTTTTTATGAGAAGATTGACTTTGATTATCTATCAAGGCACCATAGGTGTTAAGTCAAAGCTACTGGGGTTTTGCACAATCGGTTTGAGCCACCTAGCGGCGGCGGCAGGGTAACGCTTTCAAAAGATTGATTGTTAGCAGTAAGTTGATGGTGTGGGTTTGTTTTGATTTAAAGAGTGCAATTTGTCTAAGTTGAAATATTAAAAACAAATGAACTACACAGGTCTGAGTGAATACATATTTAACAGCCGTTTACCCAAGAAATTGAGCTACCTCCATTTTTTTGTTGAGTAGATTGATTTTTGTTACCTTTTAAGGTAGCATAGTTGTAAAGTCAAAGCCACTGGGGATTCACATATTCGATTTGACCCACCCAGTGGAAGCAGGGTAAAACCATCAGAAGATTTATCGTTAGAAGTATGCAAAACAGGCAAAAGAAAAGTGAAGAGTAAAAAAACGAAAATTCACAAATTAAAAACCCTGATTCACTTATATATAATTTCACAAAAACAGAATGCAACGGATTTCCTGGGTTGTTCTGTGGTCAGACAAATGCTTCCTTAACATAAAGTTTTTAACAGACTTTTCCCTGCCACACAGTTATCAGTAAAACTGTTTTAACGGTATAACACGATTATGATGGTAAGCATTAACCTGTTGAAAACTTTACGCTAAATAGACATATCTACTGAGTGAACTTTGAAGTGTGAAGGTACAAGAATTAATTCTCATAGAAGATGTCAACATTTAAGTATAATAAGCGAGCTGCAAAAGATGCTTTAATTTATTTTCACAGATGCATCATCCGTTCGCGGGCCTGAGTTACAGAGTTGATAGAATCAGCAAAGCAAATTCAGTGCTCATTATACCGAAAAACAAAAGAAGTTACGAGTCTCCTCAGGCAGTGAGCTGGAACTCTGCATACCACAACAGATAGCCAAGGTTTCAGTTCTCATTATAGGCAATCCTGTGAAGTAATTTGAGTACTATTTCTATCAAAAGGTTTAAAATTATATCTAAAAAAAATGCAATTGTATGCTATTAACAAACTATGTCTTCCAGTACGCTTTTCAGTAATTTTCTCATTCTTGAGTGGAATCGCATGACAGCAAGGTTGGCTTAGGTGATAACGTAAACTGGAATACTTTATCACAGCATGATCTACTGCAATTTTATTCCTTTAACATGGCCAAAGATTAAGTTGTATGACATTTATTCCATATTTCAGTACAAGCATCTACCCCATATATTTGCAGTCAGACATGTACAGAGACCCAAGACATGGGCACATAATTATCTATCAAACAACGAATTGCTGATCTTTCAAATATATGAGCACTATTAAGTACAAATCTCTACACAAAAATACAGATTCAACAAAGCTTTCTTCAAAAGAAATATTTCCTTTGACACAACACAAGTAAGTAATAATAAAGCTCATTTTACACACCATCCAGTCCTTCCAATGAGATCTCTTCAAGTGACACCTGCAGCAAGTCCATCCTTCCAAGTATGCATGAATGCTAAGTGCTGTTTAACTTGAGGTGCTGAGTGGGTATACCTAAATCACTCAAAATAAACCAAACCTAAGTACCTCAATTAAACAAAAGCTCCTAGTGCAGGGCCTATGAACACCAGAATATGCTTTAAGTATTCTAGCAAGGTTCAAGTACCATTAATTGGAAAGTAACCTGAATTCTACTAACAGAAAATGAGTCATACCAGCGCATACAAGCTTGCATCAAAGCACAATTTTACCTAAGTTAAGGACTCCTGTAGGCTTCATCATAGATGGGGCTAGAGATAAATCTTTGAAAAATGATTGAAATTAGTGTTCAAAATAAACATTGCAAAATCACTTTTCAGCGAGCTAAGCACGAAAAATGTCCACTGTTTAAGAATCCGTTGACCTTTCTTGCAGGTCCACATGCATTTGCTTTTTTTGCAAATCAAACAGTTAGAATCAAGGGTTTAGCTGAGACCTCAGAAAGTTTGCTTCTACATCCTAGGAAAATGTAAATGTTGTTTCAGAATTGATGGTCCAGAGATATTTATTTAGAAGATATTCAAACTAGAATATCTCAATAACGTGAAGTCATGACCGGTTCACCTCCACTAGTTCATAGTAAGCCCATGTGGTCAACCAAGTTTAAAGCTAAGAAGCAAACGTCAATCAAAAAGCAGATGACAAACGATTACCCTGCACTGAGGACAATCTTGACATACCCAAGGCAAGCTTTTTCAACCAGCGAAGCTAAAGTCAAGAGCGGATACAACATTGTTGGACTCCCAACATGTTGGACGAGTTTCCGATGTACGTTGGATGAGGCCAGAATGTTGGATGGAGTTTTTGATCTGGTTCAAAAGCATCATCCAATATTCGAACGTTTGTTTCATGTTGGATGTTTGATGGACGCGTTTATCCAGCCTTCAAACATGTTGGGTCCGATGCTGAAAAGTGAAAGTTCATTTTGTCGTCGTATTTTCCATTCATGTTCGAATTAGTAGCTATGAGTCCGTTGTTTACAAAAATATTCTCTCTGGAGCTGAGGTAATTTTAGTTCTGCCAGATAGGGGTATGGTTGGGTGTAATATCTTTCAAATATATCTAGTACCGAAGAGGCAATATGGCCCAGTTGCATCATGTTTGTTCCATATCAGAGTCTTCTGGAGGGATTCCTCCGATAATATTTTGATAAGCACCTTTTTCTTTCCAGTATCTTTACCCTGTCACGAATTTGCCCATGAGTTAATTTATACATCATCGTCATGTAAGGTGAGCGCCACGCGTCATTCTGCATTTTTTTTTACTGTTCCCCATGATGCCTGTAGGAAGAGGTTGCGCATTCTTATTAATGTAGTACGGACGTTTAGCCAGACATCCAGCATGCTAGACGCACTATCAAAAAATGTTGGATGTTCGTTTAGCCAACTACCCAAGAAGCTAGATGTTGGAGCCGATATGCTGCCGCCAATATGTCGGATACGTTTGCCCCTGACAAAAGCCTTACACTGCAATGGTAACCAACCAGGCTTTGCATGCAAACGTACTGCTGCAAGGGCATTTTCTGTCATGTAATATTATGGAATGTTCCTACTTATCTCTACCACATTTTGTGGGCATGGCACCATTATTACAGAAGTTTTTAGGGAGGTTGATTCCACACCCCCTCTATACTCCGCACTATCTTAAAAAGCCCATACTCAGTAGGGTTAGCTTAGTTGGATTGAATCCAGTGGTCACTTGGTTTGTCATATTTGATCTTAGTTTTCTCATCAGTGCACAACGTTGGGTATCTTGATGTAAAGGTCTGTTTTAGGTTTTGGTTTTGAATTTCCCCAGTTTTAAATGTCGCTTTCCGAAAGGTTGCAAATCTCGATGTAATTTTATAAAGGCCAGACTCGTGTGCACTCAACGATACAAGTATGAGGGAAACTATTGTTAGGAACGAAACAAAGTGTATCGAACTTGCTCTTTTATGCTGTGTTATCTTTTCTTGGTCTTTGCTCTTCCATCGTTCTTCCTGTGTTTCTCAATTATTCTTTTTTGCTACTGACACAATCAATGTGTGCTAATTGCTTGAAGCCTAATATGTGATCAAATCTACACGTGGTCTTAAAAAATGCCTTATTCCTTCAAGTTGCTTGCTGGAAGACGCTCCATATATTTGCTACCAACGAAGTGAGCAGGTATAGTAGGGATACCATGAACCTATGACCATTTGGTCTGTGAAATAAATCTATTGAATGTTCCAAAAATGATTGGAAAAGATTATTCCGAAAAACCTAAAACCTGACGTGCAACTACGTTGAGAAGTGTACTACATGGCAACAAAAAAACCCAACAAAAATGAACAATGCGTTTGAAATTAGAGGCTGGTGTGGTCAGTAAATTCCAAAACTGTCGAAATACCAAAGACAATGAAGCTAGTCCCACCCCCAAAATAAATGTCCAACAAAATAGAGTGCCAATATGTATACAAAATTGTTCAAACCAATCGGAATGCCCTCGAACATTTCTATTTTTATACAAAGGTTTTTCTCAGGCTGGTCATAACAATCTCACGATCTGGTCAGTAAATTATGCTATCCTATTACACCTTCCAACTTTACGAAACAGTAAAAGTAAGGTAGACACATCTGTCTACCAGATTTTGTTGTGTTTGATCGATAGAAAGCATAAAAACATCATTGAGAAGTCGAGTTTCAGTACATGATTAGGGAAATGGCTACACGAGGTAGCCACAAGCGAATGTTACTACGAAGATGAACTTGACTTGGAGGTCAGAGCGTTTAACATCTGAGGGTAGACTCCCTCGCAGAATAAGCTATGAAGCAAATCTCTGCCCTTTTCAGGAATGATTTTTTTGGGGGGCATTTTTTTATCAAGTATTCTTCAATTTTTGTCAGTGAAAGTCCGAGAACTGTGGTACCTGCACAGACAAAATTTTTGTGATTGCTTCCAAATCGAAATTTGCTTTTCATGTGATCACGTGCATGTATGCCAAATTTCATGTTTTTATCACAACCTGAACACTTTTCGCACTGATTCCAAGGACTATAAGGAAAATTTAGTCTATAAAAAAGGTTAGCGAGATAAATGATACAACCATTCCCAAATAATATTTCGGCATCTCCAATTTAGTAGTTCCTGTATGAATATTCTATACAGAACATGTCTGATTATAAGAACAGAATATTATAAAATTCCATGCAAAAACTCAGAACAATTTTTACCTAAACCTTCACAAGTTCCTTTTATCTCATTTGAGCAAATCCTTGGGCTGCTTTTTGCTTCTATATCAATCATCATCTTCTCTCTCTATCCTTGTGTCATTCCATACATAAGTGTAAAATCAGACTGCAAAAATTTGAGTGCGGGGCACTGTTCCTGTCAGGTATGCAGACAGAAATATGAACAATTCTTCTTCTGGAAGCATTGAGCAGAAACATTGAGGCAAAACCTAGTTTGCCTACATTTACTACATCATGCCATTTACCTGGACAATGGACAATGACAACATTTGGCAGAACAACTTCTTCCAAAAATTAATACATGTTACAAAGTTAATAAATGTTTTAAGATTCCAGTGAAACATGAGATGCATGATAGTTATAAACTGCAATCACAAAATGAACAAAAATGTCAGTGGAAAATAATAAAATGCATCATACCTATTAACATTGGGCACATGCCAGCAAAAATACATGCATAATTACAGTATATATATTAAAACTGATACCAATATAAAACTAGCAGCAAATATATTTATCTTACAAATACCAGCTCTAGTAAGAAATCTGCAGAACTCTAGCTGATAGGTCAATGTTCACGAATGCCTCATATGACAAATTTGATTGAACTCATTCTATTTTAAAAATGCCAGCAATCCCGTGAATAACTTGCACTAGAGCAGTTATTCACAGGATCATTCCTCTCTTCATGTCGCCACATTTTACAGAAACAAACACATATGCAGGAAGCACATCTTCTACAGGACAGCCAGTTGCCGCAGAGAAAGAAATCGAGAGGTGACTAGTTCAGGACATGCTATAAAAAATAACATAAAGGTCAGAAGAAGAAGGTAGAAAAGTGCCACACATTCAAGAGGCGATAAGGTGAAATGCAATATATTTATCCGTGCACCATACATATAGCAGAGACAGTAGTCCCATCTAGACGCTGCAGAGCAACTGAATTATTATTTATACTTCTATTAGCTGATTGCATAACATCAGAAACACATATCCAAATTTAAAAAACAGTTTTATCTTTGAATATGGTATCCATAGAGATTCTGAGAATACAACTGAAGCAAGCAAGCTTCACAAAACCAATTAATATTTAACTACGCTCCTAAAGCACATTATCAAAACGTGATCAGCAACACTTTTCCACTAGGAAATTCCAAAAAAAGACACCTAACAAAATAATTAGCAAAATAGAGTGCTAGATACAGTGTAAAAGCCAATGACACGATATTTACATAACAGGCATATCTTGTAATAAGTATACAGGGCTATAAGAAACACTGCTTGAATGTATGCATAGCAATGGTCACATCCCAACTTACTTACAGTAAGCATTTCACATGGTAGAGATTATTTTCCTTTGGTGAAAATTATGGAGAGACACAAGAAAACGGTTCTATTTTCAAGCCAGTTGAATTCATTGATTTCTGATAGAAGTTCAATTGATGCGTAAAAACATAATTGCTTACACAGTTGCACCACAGACAATGCCTTTTACATAGTAAAATTTTTTTACTGTTACTGCAATATCAGTTCTTTTCATGTATCCAGAGCATGCACGAGTAGAAAATATTCCATTTATTTCACAGACATGCATTGCTGTTGTTTGTCAAGACAGATTAGTCTGAAGCCATCGTTACCATATGGACAGGCTTAATTACCAACAAATTTTAATTTAGAGTCACAAGACTACATGATAAAACATAAACTGGCATTCGCAAGAGAAACAAGTTCAGAAAGTTGCAAACTTGATACTTTACAAGAGCGTGCTTTGTTCTGCGCCTAAATGTGTTCAGCAGCATTTTGAAATTGTGCTAATATTGTACCATTCGTGTGGGCATCAAATTTAAGTCCTATACCCCACTAAGCTGGGTGCCAAGCTATGAGGTTATCACTCTGCTATGCTTAAACTCATCTAACTTATTGAACATACAGCTTGGACGAACCTAGCAGTAAAGCAGCAGTCAAAACTTGTGAATACACAGAAAGTTAATTAATGCTTGCACTGCAGATTTTAACCAATCAAACTGCTTCTTACTACAATCAAAATTACACACATGAGAGGAATAAACATTGCTCCGAGTCATTCTCTGATTGGATCAGAAGAAGTCAGGACGGCAGTTTGCGCCAATGAGAATTCAGGAATTCTGACAGCACTTTGAAAAATCCAAATTTAGATGCAGAGTTTTCCTGTGAACATCTACCAAGCCAAGGATGAGCGAAGCAAGCGCTGGTGATAAGAGTAAGCAGCATAGAGAGTAAGCGGTTGGCACTCGGGTTATACCCCTGCCTAAATACGTCGGATAAAGTGTCAAAAATAATTGGACCTTCACATTACTTTCTAAGGTTAACAAATTTGGTGTCAGTCTCATGAAGACTGACAGCAGTTTCTCGATTAGTGGAAATACCGTGCCTCATACTGAAACATCTATTTGGAGCATGCTACAGGATAGCTTAACTTGTCTGGCAGATCTCTAAATGACTGGTAACAAAACAACATTGTCCAGTTGGATTCTCCATGTGCATACTTACTCCAATTTTGTGTGGTACAATCAAGCTTTCTCATTAATCACTGATGCACCACTTAGGTTGTGGCGAGACGCCAGCACAGTTTCTTTTTAAACACATCATAGTTACATAGTTAAACCTGTACATTATGTTTTGAAACAATACACGACTCACATGTTAGTAGACAAGCAATGTGTATCTAGGCTAATTGGGAATTGGGTTCACTTGCTTCATTAGCCTTCAAAAACGCCTTTAGAAACATCACATTCTTGATAATGCGGGTTTTATCAAGACAGCAAATGATGCCCAGTATGATGGAGATTCAGTTTAACAAGTGATCTGCAGTCATTTTGTCATAAAAAAAATCAGTTTTTTATACATTCACACAAATAGATTGTAAAATTGCAGAGTACACACCAGCGTACCTAAAACAAATGGAAAGTTATCTCATGATGCAAAATGTTTGCCTTGACGAAAAACACTTCATATGGGTGAATATCAGTGCCTATCAATTTAAATGGTTGAATGAAATGCTGCAATAATATGATGTCATGACTGAACAAAATCACAACACAAGTTCCAGAGACCGGCTGCGCTTTGTCTGCTAGTAGCAGTAAAAAAGCATCAGTAGGTGAAAAAAAAACCCAGCAACAAACAAACAAAACTAGTTGAGTCTCTATCTCAGTAGCGAGTCTTTCAAATGACTAGGAATATCCATGCTCCTGATCTGTTCTGTAGTAAAAGAAGCAAGAATAACTTCCTTCACTTGATCCAGAAGTGTAAATCCAAACCTAGGTAACTTCCAGCTAAATAGTTTTCCAGTTTCATCAGCAAGAAGCATTTCCTGGCATCTATAATTCACTATCCAAAGCGGGATATTCAAAGAGTGAGTATTGTAACTGACACAAAACAAAGCACTAGCGCTCTGCTTAGACAATCTGAGTCCATAGATATTACCATTGCCATGAAGAATTATTCCAGTATGAAATAAATTATGAACAAAGAAGTCTAAAACGTATTGCTGGAACGTTACTTGCAGCTCATCAAGAAGACTCTCATCAACAGACAACTTGTTCAACGAAGAAATTCCTTCTTTCATGGTGTAGTCAAAACTAAATAAATCGCCCATATCTGTACAACCATAAAACACGCTTCCATAATGTATATGTTCGGCACTTTTTCGAATATAAGCTCTACTCTCAAATTGTATACCAGCACACCTCAAATTATTCCCTCCATCAACTCTTAAAACAGTATTACCACATAGATCGTAATACAATATGTCAAAACGCCCATTCACCAGCAAAAGTTGCAAGGGATCTCGCAACAAGGTGCTCCCCGTAAGCATACCGAAGGGGAAGATTGTAGACAAGCCAGCACTAACTGAACTTAATACGTTAAAGCGGTTCTTGCTATCAAGAATCATGACAGATGATGGCAAATATGATTGGTGCTGATTAATGCACAAGAACAGCAATTCTTCCACCATTTGATAGGAATTGACATAATTATCAGGACCTATATGAACTTCAGCAAACTTTGGCACAGGTTCAATGAACAGCATTCGCAGGTCACAATTGTAAGAATATACATGCAACGACGACTTGCAAAAGGAGATGGCATGACACACTGTTAGAACATCATTAACAAATATGTCTTTGACATAATTTTCTAAGAGAACCATGCTAGTCGGTTTGCACTTAAATGTTTTATGTTTTGCAGATAATAGTTTGAGATCTTTCTTATGATATAGCATCAGATATGACCGCTTCTTCTTTGGTGAATTCCACAATGACATGCAAAAGTTCCCATATCCAATCAAAACCGTCCTTACTAACTGTAACCCAGGTGTGTGTTTCTTCTGCAAGCGACATTGTGATGGCTCCGGAAAATTGTTTTCATGAATGTTGGGCACCTTGCAGATATATTGAGATCCACTCATATGGGCAACAAAGCTTGCAGGGTACAACATACTCAAATCTCTTTCCATGATGGCTTCTACAATAACTTTATACCATCTACTAAGAATGACTAAGATATGAAACAGAAAGAAGTAACATGGTTTCAGGTATTGAATGTTCCACTATTGACCCACCCAACATAATTTATCGACGCAGCCGTACTTGAACTAACAAATGAGCGACTTAAAATTGAGCATATATAGATGCAGTTACACATATGCTTCAGGTATAACGACTTATCCACATTATTAGCAGCTACAAGACTTCATAAATGGTGCTTAGAATACATTCAGAATGCTTCAGCACAAAACCATGAATAAAATACAAACTGTTTTGTAGACTCCAATTGCAACACAGATTGACTTCAGACATGAACACTGACAATAAACATTTTGGGATGTCTGTATCTAACGAGTGCAAACATGCAGAACACATACGAGAAATGTTTTAATCGCAAGTTCCACTACAACATTAAACACACTGAAATACAATGGGCATTCCATTTGACATTGTTGCAAAAAATTAGCATGCATGGATATTAAGAATCATAAAAATTGTACCAAGAAAGAGCATTGCCCTGTATAAAGACTCGCAAT
>JAOBRC010557564.1:0-10860 GCA_027575255.1 Scolionema suvaense | reverse complement strand
GAGGGGGGGTTGGTTGTCACTTAACGTATGACATAGGGACAGCCACAAAAGGTGGGTCCAACCACTAAAATTCCCAATACATGGGCCTACGTTTTGTCTCATATTGCTTAAAAGAAACTGAAAAGTAGTAAGAAAGGCACAGTTTCAAACTCGAAAGGCAATTTCCACCAATATAAACTTAGAACTAGTCCAAGCTTTGCCTTTGCAAAGCATTGTGGCATAAAAGCTAGTCAGTATATCAGAATACTTCATTAAACAGGGGTCAATTTTCAATTGGGTGCGGCAGGCCCCCATCACTTTACAAGTCGAGTACCCCCGGGTTATAAATGCAAAGCTAAAACATAGAATGCTCGATATTAATGTATGTCAGATTCTGACCTGATTTTCAGGAATTTTGATCAAATCTATGTCAATATATTGAAGACCTGTCTATTCACCTATTCATTAAAAAAAGAGGTGAATTTTACCCAGTAGTTTTTTTAGAATTTTATGTTAGCATAAACATAGAGCAACATTTTTACAGATAACTATTCACACCTGATGATAGAACACATTCCAAAGGCCTAGTGCATCCTAAAGGTTCCGCACCTGAAAGGAATTTTTGCTTTTTGCAACTTCAGGCATACCCCATACCACAATTGATTATTGTGCCTGAACTACTGGAGATAGAACCCTAAAAGTATATACATTTAGAGAGTACAAGTAAGGGACTTTCTGAAAATGGCAAGAGAAGTTCATTGCTCATACGCCAGGTCTCGTCTGATGACATCACAAAATTAAAAACGGCGACAGAAGCTGCGAAAAAAGTAAATGTTTACGTTTTAGCACTGACAATTTTCCAGGAAGACCGCATAGAGATGGAAAGACCCCAGAAATAATTAGGAGAACATATTTGGAGTGAAGAGAGCTGCTATGGACACTTATAGCTGAAGTACAAGATCGACAGTTTCTGATTTTGAGGATGGTTACTTTCCAGAGCAATGATCAATCAGTCTGGAGCCACACACCCCTATTGACCCGACTGAATTGTTTCTGTGCTCAGATTCCTTGCTCAGAATAAGTACCTAGCAACTATAGAACATTAGATTTGAACCACAGGCACCCAAAACAGTTGAGCAGGTGATGTGAATAGCAAATTCATCGCCAGTAATTTGTGATGAGGGCTAAGACAATATATTGCCTTATTCTAAGGACATGAATGAGGAGAGCGGTAGCTAATCAATTATTCATGGCAGGCCTGTGACTAGCGCGTGGAGCTTTATTGTAGATCATTGCTAGATCTGGCTTCCTATACAGAAATAAGAGCAGTGAGGTCCCGCTTTGATGAATGGAGGGATTTCATCGTCTGTATGTGTAACAATCTGTACTCTACCTAAAACGAATAATGTTGCCATTTTGATGACCAAGAAACCTCCTTGCCAACTACTACACGAAATTCAGGAATAGAGCGAGGAACACATCCCACCACGGAGCATAATTTGAGTACAGTGTCTATAAAACCTAGTGAAGTAAAAATATGGTCAAATTAGGAATTTAGCAATGAAAAATAAAAGGGGTTTTTTTAAGTCCCCTTTCAGCATGGAAGAGTAAAAGGAGAAGAGATAATAGGAGAAATAACTGATAAAATTTTAGCTTTTACAAAGTAGACATCATGAGGTTGCAAAGAAACATAATGATGCACAAGGCATCACCTCCCCCCGCCCCACCCTAAATATGACTACCCTAAATCAGTTATCTGGCAAGCCCCTCTATCTTCAGGATTGCCCAATCCCCTAATTTTCGTAATTCACCTGAAACCCCTGTTGCTACGCTCTTGCTCCACAACTAACTTCTATGAGCCTCCCTTTCCCACTAACACATTAGCCAAAATAGCTGGAAAGTATAGTCTCGTTCTTTCCTAGCTTAGCCGAATGCAAGCATCAGTAACATTAACTGGACGAATGGCTTGGACTTCACAGCTGTTGTAAACAATCAGAGAAATGTGCTTTCACTTCTCACTGCTTGGCAATTATCGGAATCAGAATAGTAAAGCCTCACAACCCCTCTAAAATGCTCCATTCCTCTTTAGCAAAGTTAGCCCCTTAAGTTTGGGTTCTTTGGACCCGCCTCCCCTTGGGAAGTCGAGAAAGAAACGTGCCCAACCACCCCTAACATTAAGAGAAGGGGGTACAAGTTATGAGAAGCTAGTAACACAAAGCACATGAACGCCAAATAACTCATTGACCATACCTGTATTTTCCCAGCCTTTTTGTCTGGAAATACTGAAAGTCGATTGGGTCCTTTCTTTTCCTAAAAAGCCAGTTGATTAATTAGAACAAAGGTCAATATGAGCAAAAATGCACAACTACTACCGTAATTTCCGGCGTATAAGCTACACCACAGATAAGCCGCATATGCCCCAAATCTGTCTCAAAACAGTGAGATGTGATCACATAAGCCGCACTGGTAGATAAGCCGCACCTTTTTTGGCATATGCGGCTTATCTGCCGGTGCAGCACGTATGCAGGTGCGGCTTATCTGCCACTTTCTGACAATCGTATTTTAGTTCAAATGGCTTGCTAGCGATCGTATTTTTTTAGTTGAAACGCCTTTATAGCGATTGTATTTTTCAGTTTGAATATAAATACAATACAATACAATACAATGCAACAGTCGCGTAGCTCTGGCAAAGGAAACACATGCCTCTGTGGCGACGACCTAGTTTCGGTATATATTTATCAAATATTTAGGTTTTGAAAATTTGGAATGAATAACAATTTCATCAGAAGAGCCGCTTACTGCTAAGTATTTTCAAGCGACACCTCAGCGCATAAGCCGCATGGACCTTAAAAGTAGTTAAAATAAGCGGCTTATGCGCCGGAAATTATGGTAAGTTCTAAAAATGAAGCAAGTTAATATGTTAGTGGAATTCTGAAAATCCTAAGTATGACATTGGAACAAGATTTACACTCGAATTGAACCAAGTGCTTCAGAGATAGTATCACAAACTGATCATATCGTATTTAACCTCCCACATTCACAAGTGAAACTAAGTTCAGGTACCAATGGAAGGACAGAACATTGTAAAGAAAACATAAAAAATAAGGGACAGCTTACATTTTAAGCAAACAGTGTTTACTTTCTGTCATACTTCTCAAATGTTCAAAGACGTGAGAGGAGGGCAAGAACGACCTTTCTATTGAAAGCATGCATCATTCACAGAGAAAAATTTTTTAGAAGGTGAGCAAAACACATCCACTTACTTGATATTTATTCCAATATATGAGACAGCAGAGTCCATGACTTTCTTGATCAGTTCTCCCTTTTGCTCACATGAAAATAAATGCTAAACACAAAATAAAACAACTTTCATCAGCTTGCAACAAAATAAAAAAAAACATATGTTCGGTAAACCCTCTCCATAAGGATTAAATATTTTTCCATTCTGTGAAAGTCAGTTTTCTTACCTTGCTCATATCTCTGTTCCTGTTCTGCTCCGCCAAAATCAACCATCAGTACCATCCCAATATTAAAAAGAGAGATGGAGTTACCCCACATCAGCAAGAAAAATGCGAATCTTGCTAAGGTTCTAAAAATTATCCAGATGTTCAAAATGATTTACTGCCCAAATGCTGTGAATTACATGTGTAAACTGAGTATGTGACATTTCTCAGGGTATTCCCAATTATAGAAAATAAATTATGATGACCATAGGCATTGAAAAGAAAGCGCAAGACAAAATTGATAAGAAGTAACCATATATTCTGGACATCTGTGCAGGTGGGACTGTGACACCGAAATTTGGATTTTGATCACTTATATGTCAGAAACATGAATGCAAATCCGGAGCATCCGATGTACAGTATGGTCAAGCAAAAGATCCCCAAATCTTTTGAGATACAACACACTATTCATTGAGATTTTGCATGCATAATGGCCAGGACACTAATTTTGTCCTATCCACTACGCACCTCCTTCATTTAGCTGAATTTACCAATTACCTTTCCAAATGACTTCATAATGATTTATGGTCAGCAGATCTGGTGCGAATAGAACTGCTATGTACAACTAACATCAAAATGACTATTTTCTAGTGGAATGTCATATCACCAATTTCATTAGGCCTCGCATAATTGAGTGCATGTTTGCCATAACCTGACCGAGCTAGATCTTTCACCCACTTGCCAAGGAAATTTTTTTCCACTTAAAATTTTTTCTGTCCTAATTGCACCGATATCCGGACCATTTACAATGAAAAACACTGACTGTAAAATTTTACTATTACTGTTACTATCATGGGTCAGATTTGCTCTTTTGCTCGTGGTATTCCAATTCTTTAATTCCATTGAAGACATTCTCACGAATGCGATCATTGTCAACGGTGACAGATATTTGAGCGGCTATACCTGAATAATATGTGCCTAGTAAGCCTACTTTTACCACGGCTGCAGACCCCATCTTAATTCTGTAGTTGGGCGAACCTGATTTAGCAATAAGCGGAGATTTCCAAGAACTGGACACTTTTCTGCTCAACTGCAAACTCAAGCCAAAAGACTGATATCAGAATGTGACAGTTACGAGCATGGGTAAGATGCAAACCCGAGCATCAATTTAACGTGGTCTGATTACCTGTAAGCCGGAGCAGAGAAAACAATAAAGCAACATCTGCTTGCATCGAAGCATGATCAGCATGATAACAATTACTACCTTAGTATATCATACACGAGAAATTTCACTTCCAAAAACGTCCAAAATTCCTCCGGCAAATTGTAAAATATAATTTGCCTGAAATTTTTTGCACTGCATGTATGCAGAGTAGCCATGAAGAATCACACCAAATATGACAAACATTCGATGAACCATTTCTAACATATTTGGAAGTGGAAATCGCCTGGACGAAACTTGCCACCTGCAAAACGAGCAAAAGTTGTCCCAGGTATGGCACATGGTCCATAACATAACTGCTATTGCACTGAAGTTTCACACCAAAAATTACAAAAACGTGATACAATGAAAAAAACGTAAAAACCGTCATTTTTTGGAATAAATTGTCACCTGCAAGCTGAACATTTTTTTATTTTTGAAATTCAGGCTAGATCAGTTTTCCTTAATGACGGATTTTCACCTTCAAACCAAATTTCCATTGAAAAAATTGAGTGGTTACCTGGAAAAATGCCTGGTGACTGATGGAGAGAAATTACAAACTATACTTTATATCATTAGCTCAAACAGGCACCAGAAAAAAGGTTTTGAAGTTGCTAGAACGGCTGTTAGCGTTTAGCGGAATGACAGAAAGTAGAATCCAGCATAAATGATTAGTAGCATCTTGCATAAATAATGAGGTCGAGTCTTCTGACTTCTATCCATTGACTAGGAAACCAAGCACCCGTCATTGTAGCTGACGTTTCTTAAAATTTTTAAGGTTTTGCTACGAAAAACTTCTTATTGGGTTTCTGAAATACGAGGAGCTTTAAGAACGTACCCAACAAAACAAGTATGCATCCAAGTCATAATTTATATATCTGCAAACAACAACGTAAAGAAAACTCCCAGGAAACAGCAGCCATAGTGATTTCTATATGACTAACGTGTTCAGACTTCAAGAAAGAAAGTGCCAAGATGTTTGACTGGGAAAGAAACAATCACATTTCTTGTTTGCAAAACTTGCTGAGTTTCTTGTCGTTTTCCCCCCTTTTTGTTCAGCAGATGAAAGTTTCCTAAATTTTGTGAGGCTAACTGCTAGTCGGTTTCTTATAAACGGTTTTCTGATAAAAAAAAACGTGTAATAGAGTTACATAAAGACAGAAAAATATATTTTTACATAAACTTTTCTATGCCAGCGGAGGATTCTTCAAGAATGGCCTTAATCAATCCAGAAAAGTTTCTCTTTACATTTTATGCCAGCTTAGACCCTTTAAATAGTATCTTTTAGTGACATGATCATGAACTATTCTTCAAACTTGCTGCTTTGTCATTCTCTTACTTTCGTTGATTCAGCAAACAGCTATAGTCATAGTCCCAGCAGAGTAACTGGAAAAAAAGAAGCTTTTTATATTGAAAATAGATCAAAATTGCCTAAATTGAAATTGAAAAGCTCCCTTAGAAAAGCCTTTGGTTGGAGGTTAAATTGACTTATTAGTAACAAGCCTTTTGCATTGGTGTTTTTGGAAGGTTGGCAGAACCCCCATATTGTCCCCATCCCCTTACTACCACCAGCAGGAAGCCAGTGAAAAAATATTGCGGAGGACTCAAGCGCTTTAAGTTTCTACGGTTTATCGTGTAACTAAAAAGGGAAAAACGTAAATAGGGAGCGTCTGTCAGAGACTCCCGAGCATTGTGTTCCTCCTGGCATCTGACATTAATTCTATTTTGTTGCTCGCTATCATCACGATTCTTTGTGGCTAGAGTGGTAGTTCTGCCAATCTGCATTCCGCTAATAGATTCCGCCATTCCGCATGCCGCTAATCGCTAACAGCCTTGCTAGAACCGATTCAGGCATTCAGCTAACAAACAAGAGAGTAGCATCAATGTTCATATAAGGACTGTTAAACAACAGGTCAACATACCAGCCGTGAGAATCCACCATACACAATAACGAAGCCACCTGGGTAGTCAGAAACCTGAAACGTATTGTTTACACACATGACATTCCTTAAAACAAATGCTTTGATCTTGCTTGATGAGTATAACAGGTGTATCACTCGTACATGTCTAAACAACATCCCATCAAAGTGTCAAAAAACTGGCACCTGGCGAAGAGCTGCTACGAGATTTGCGAAAAAGTACGAGAGAAACTACTGTAAACAGACAGTTAAGATCCCTCCTCGAAATAAGTCTCCCTTGTTTATGGCCCCACCCCAAAATAAACTTCTGACAAAAAAATCCAACTGCAATTTAGCCAGCTGGGTGTACTTGAACCATTGAGAAAATGCCTCTATTTTGTCTTGTATAACTGATCTCACTAGTCTGCATCCTGCTTTATCTCTATAGTTTGCGCGAGCTTGTCAGAGTGCATAAAACAATTTTCTTCTCAAGATGCATACCACTATTATACAGTACCTGGCTAGATCAAATAAACCAATTTCTCCTTTTCAATAAATTGCTAATTTCTTTTCCCTTCAATACTCTCATAATAGAAACGTCAAGGAAATGATGCACGTCAGCTTACATAATGCATAATAATTAGGTACACTTAACAATTATTAACACTTCTTCTTTCAGTACTTCAGATTTTAAACAGGTCCCCTCAACATTAACATACTGCACATCAAATAGTCCAAGCAGAGGTTAAAAATACAAGCTGCATCAGATCATGTAAAAGTTCAGAAAAATATCCATAGTTCATATCCTAGAAAGTGCTTGTGACCGAGAGATAGAAAAAGACATGCCATATGCTCCACAAAATGCAAAACCATAACTCAAACAGAGAAGATCAAAAACAAGCCCAAAAATTGCAAGCTGAAAAATATCAGAATCAATCCCTAGAAAAAATCGAAGTTGACGAATTAATACTGACAAATGCTAAAAACTTCAATTTCAAAATGAAAATTATGAGTGGCAATTTTCTTTCAGGGATCGTCAGTAGAAAGTTACACATAAAATTTTGTTGGGCACTTTAATAATGCACCCATTTTGAATAGTAATGCAAACAAGCATTCAAGATTTAACAGAGGAAAGGAAGTATAACAGGAGTCTTAATTTTGCTGTTACTTGGCATGAGATTCTTCGCTGCCATGAACGACTTGATCATCTTGTAACATGTACTTTCTATGTCCATAAATTCTGTATCACTAATTTAAATGGAATCATGACCAAGTTGATCATCTTGTAACACGTACTTTCTATGTCCATACATTCTGACTTGTGAATGCAACATAGGACACACCAATAATATACAATAACTTCTAACAGAGGCCGATGTCTCGCACATATTCAACAAAATAGTGTCTGTGAAATGCTGCCATATACGGTTTAACATTGAGTTCCTTGGAAAAAAGAGAACAATAGATTGTGCAGCGACATGTGACACTATCTGTGCGAGGCATGGATCTAGGCCGCACGATGCGTGTTTTGGGCAAGCCTTGCACATGATTGGATGCGCAGAACAGTATGTGAAACATAAATTTACCTCAGCGATACCCTCCATGTCTTTGTAGTCATAAGATCCAATCACTTTGTTTGTGCTCGGGTCGATTTGATCGAGGGAACATGCAGATACTTGAAGAATGGTTGGTATCTTATTATCGGTCCAGTGGTGTTTGTATGCGTTAAAACGCTGAAAGAAAATGAGACATTTTCAATAGTCAGGCACTGGTCCGAATATTGGATGCTGCCCTTTACAAAATTCACCAAAAGTGCTCTCCAAGAGCAGGAGTAATAAATGCATACTCAAGCTAGCATGAGGTACAGCAAAATACAATATGCACATATGCTGAGTTACCTGCTAGTTACACTGAAATTTGACCAAAAGGAGACTAGCCAAGAAGAAAAAAGCAAATAAGGGAAAGAGGCAACACGTTTTCAAGTAAATAAACAGGTACTGTTCTCTATTCAAACATCTGTATGGTTTTGCGCTTAGCTTGAACATATCACAGTCTAAAAGAAAAAATTTATAGCTCCTGGAAAACAATGCGGGTCATGCTTTAGAGCTGTCATGAGGCAACCACACAACACCATGCCAAATTTGTAAAAACAGGAATCCAAGCTCGAACGCAAATTAGCAGCGGCCACACTGCTACAATTATCTTATTCCACATCTATATATAGTCTAGTTCCATACACAAAGAAACAAATGCTAGTCAGGTTTTAGTCAGGTTTCGAGGCGAAGTGCAACCAGCACCTTACTGAAAGCTGATAAGTATACGGAAGGCTTATATAACAGTCCATAATCACGATTTCTCTTTAGCTTTCATGAACTGATCTTAATTCAGAGCATAGATGTTCTCACAATAATCACCTTGCTATCATCAACAAAACTTAAATTAATAATGATTTCAAAAACAAATACACAGGGAGAGTGGCATGTTTGCCATATTAGAACCAACACGGTTCTAACAACTGCACTTTTCAGGAGTAAGCATTCACTGTACACAGGTCAGGCCCTCATCACCAGTCTACATGCAATTATTCTTGCACTCTCGATTGCCATTTGATTATTGTTAAGCCTCAACAAGATTACAGGTAGGCCAACACGTTTGGACGAAGTCTTGCTGTCTATCATTCCTAATTATTCCTACTAAACAAGTTTACATCGCAGACTTGGCATCCGGTTTTGGCCACTATACATAGGATGAAATTTGTGCTTTCCACAATGAAGTAACTGAGGGTGGTCATGGATTTTACTATCTCATAGTCTGTATGAATTATTGTGAACAAATGCTAACAGAAATACCCAGTCACCACAATACATGAATGCCGAAAAAAACATTTACTCACTGACTCCTTTCCAGCTTTATAATCAGCAAAACTAGTCCGAAGCCGCTAAAATACAAATATAGATAAATCAGGCAAGGAACCACAAGAGCAAGTCTAAGCCGGACAACGCTCTAATTTGAATTAAACAAATGAGAGGTCAAAGTTTAACACTTACTCGGCATCAGGAAAATCTAAACTCCCATATATCTGAAAGCCTGGCTTGATTGGGAAAAGTGCCATGTCTTACAATTTCAGTACTGCAGACATGAAGAAATAGAAAACCTAGTCTATAGATAAGAACACCCCTGTTACCTGTTGCCCATTGTTTCACCTGTTGTCGAGGTGTTGTTGGGGTGTTGTCAAGGTGTTGTTGGGGTGTTGCACATGTTGTCAGGGTGTTGTGGATTTTAGTCGTAATTAACAGGAAAAAGGAGCTATATATATTCAGAAATGATCAATATAACACAGAAGCTAAAGTAAACTTCTTACTACATATGACTCACCAAACACCAAAAAATGAGCTATGTTCAGAAAATATCAACAGGAAGCAGAAGGTAATTAAAAGTAAACTACTTATCACATATGACTCACCAAAGCCTCTGTGAGTATATCAGCTCTGTGTTCAGATGAAAATGTCATAGATATAGTTTTCTTGCCAGCTGGCGATAAGAATAATCAAATTGTTGAAATATTAGCAACAAATGACGCATTTTAGAAGATAAACAGAGTATAATAAAATATCTGGCCAAAACAATCTAGACCCTTTCATAGACAACAAAACTCTACAAAAGTTATTAATTTGATTTCTTCGAAAGAAAGAGCCGTAAGCAAAGAAGAATTCAAAACACATTGAAGTGCGGCTCTGCCACTGTGCAGTATAACTATGATAAAGGTCATGCAGCATGAATCCGAGTTTAACGCCGGGTCAGTAGAAAGCTGATACTCAGTTGAAACATCGTATCAGCATTTTCATATAAGTTTCAAGTGCAAAATTTAAGAAAGAATAGATAGAAGCAGGAAAGTATCCTTGGTTTCATTGACTGCAGGCACACAATTTAGTTTCTCTTCAGTAGGATTGATAGCCCATGTTGAATTGATGATTACCTTGGTCAGGGATTCCTTCAGACATCTGTAATCATGAGAAATTCCAACAGTCTATCGCTGATGTCAGATCAAAAACAGCTTCAAGGTTTTTTGTTCTTAATATGATAAAGGTATACCTTTCACAGTAATGCGACCATCACTTTGAAGTTAAACAAAACTTACAATAAAAAATAACTAACGTTGTGAAATATACGACTTAATGAAATAGTCAAAACAGAACCGTCCTCGTGCAATAATATCAAACAATATTCCACAATCAAGAAACCATTATCACAAAAAACAGTCCGGGCAAAAATGTCCTCAAGAACAAAAGACAATGATAGCAAAACTTTGAGTAGAAACTCCAGTCGCTAGTCACAACCT
>JAOBRC010557453.1:0-11195 GCA_027575255.1 Scolionema suvaense | reverse complement strand
AATGATGTGTACCAAGGATTTCTGTTTACTAAAGGTGGTCCTTACTGGGAGATTCAGAGGATACCATTCACCAAGTTTTTAATGACATACAAAGGCTATTTACAAGACAACCAAGTTGACTTCTTGAATATTCGGACGTTCGGAGTATCAATCAATGATAAAAAGACTGGTGATTTCAGATTAGAAATTGAGTATATTCGTTTGTTGCAACTTCTTCATCAGCCGTTCATATTTGATTCTCAGAGAATCACCCATGATCCCGCGTTGTAGCGGAATTAGTATTTGTTATTTCAAGTTTGCTTGGTAACTGAAATTTTCTGTGTTGTTTTTCATCAATAATTAGTACATAGGAGCAATTTTATGTGGTATACTGTATATTATTTATATGATATCATATTCGTTAATCAGAAAAAGGTTCAGGAAATGTTTTCATTAAACTCCGATGTATTTTATCAGCATGCATAAGTGTGATTTGATTGTTATTAGTGTTCACTTTACTGAATGATACGTCAACGAAGTACACCTTTTTGCACCAAATCATGTACTAAGCTTTTCCCGGGGCAAGGGAGTTAAGGATACTCTCAACTCTCATCTGCACAATTCAGACTTTTGTGAATATTGTGATACCCATACATTGTCTGTTCATTTGACCTTTCTTGATGCAAATTCTTTAATTATTTCACCTAGTTCCGGTGCAGAACTAAAGCTTTGCAAACAATGAATGTACGCCTACTCCTTTATGAACCTCCAAGGCCCCCCTAGAGAGAAGCTTTTTCTTTACTTTCTTCACAGGTGGCTTTCCGAAGATAGATCTCAAAAACGTTGTTTGCATTTTCCTTGAAAATCAATACTTGCTCCATTACTACACAAAACCCTGAGAATCACGAAATGAGTTCACTAGTTCGCTTCCTGCCAACTTTGGTAATGCATAGCTACTGAACAAGAAAGTTTCATCAAAAACGCTGACACCGTTTTATCCGTTTGCCTTTACTAAACAAAACAGCGTCGATTTCAAATGTTCATGCTGAAGTACAAGGGCCATTTGAATTTGCGTGGGACATCGTGCTAAATTTTGTTGAGAACTCTGTTTCCCGAAATAGTCCTCCAAAGGATTCCTATTCAATCTATGTGCATTCCTCATATTTCAATAGGGAGAGTGAGAGCTTTGATTTTTATCAATCCTGTGGTGCAATAAAAGTCATTAGTTATGCACAGCCAGGTATATCAGGCTGCAAATGTACAGTGGTCATTAGTTATGCACATTGAGGTATAGTGGACTGCAAATATATATGTATTCATTATGAGATTACTTCACAACAATAGAGAAAGATAGCATAGGAAAGAGCAAGGAAACAAATGCAGATTTTAACAGTTTAGATAATGCTATCCCAACCAGTGCTTATATCGGAGGAAAGGCCTTGCAATGCCCTATCAAACCATATCAAGATCAAAACTATTGAGTGAAATAGGTCACTGAGAGTTGAGAGTACCTTAGGTTACCTGTCATGATTTTAGTCAATCTCTGCTTAGATGCCTACCATGTAGTATGCTCACAGCCTCTGGTCGAAAAAAGTTCTCTCTGAGTCCACTCACATTTTTGCGAATCTCCGTTTTTGAAATTAATTATTTAGTACTCTTTTGTGGTGTTGCTATAGCAACCTCATGATTAACATCAGTTTGTATTGAATTAGTGCTTAAAGTCATGCATAATTGATTACTTAAAGTCACTGGCGGCTATAGTAATCATGTTACCTTATTACTTTAAATTAGGTGGCGAATGTAATGCCGCCACATTAAAATAAGCCGCTCTGTAATTAAGCCACACGTTGACAAAATTAAGAGTTTGTGAGCCACAGGAGTCACTTAATGCTGAAGAATAAGTTGGAATGGATTGACTTTAACACCTATCATGATGAAAACAAGGATATTTTAGAGGAATTTAATGGCAAGGTAGAAAGTAGTAATGATGAACGTGAACAGTAATATAGTGTGTGTAACGGTCCGTTGGGACAGGGGGGTGCTACCACCCCACTTGTGAAAAAGTTACTGTAATTCCTAATGCACTCATCCGTTGGGGCTGAAACTTCACAAGTGTGACCAAAATTTCCTCAGACATCGTTTAAGCTAATTTTTGTTGCCGAGGGGGGGTAAATGGGCCTGGCAACCACCTGTTCCTGAGGGCTCAGTGGGTGATCGAGAATTTACTGACCAGCCTATAAGTACCAAAATATTTGGGAAATTCACTTTCTTTTTTCAGCCATCGTTTTCTATCGCCTGTTAGCAATCTACATCCAAATTTGGTCTTATTTGCGTGAGGTTAAGTTGTTTTTTTTCAATATTTTTCAATTTTGTTAAAAGGGGTATAATTTACAGACCAGACAGTCAATGAACATGAAACTTCTCATGTGACCTTCCATTATGATTGTGAATAAGTGTACCAAGTTTCATTCCTTTGGCTATAGCGGAAGTATGTTTTCCTAAGGGGGGGGGGGGTGGTACCACTCCATGGGTAACAAAATATGTGTCCCCGCGGACCGTTAATAAAGTCACCCAGCAGCAATTGAGTTTTTCTATAACTTGCCTGGTCTTTAAATAAGCCACAATCTTCTGCTAAGCTGCATCCTTAATTAAGTCGCATTTTTATTAAGCTGCATTTTCAAAGGTGCGGCATATGAGAAGAAATCACGTAGCACCGAGGTGTATTGAATGACGTAACAACACATGTTGATTTTGAGGCAGAGTGTTAATACTCAGAGTGCAACAGACTATTCTGCTGCTTTCCATTAAATACGTGGCTTAATTTGGTGTACTAAGGTATGGCATAATTATCAAATCCAGATATGCTGCAAAAGGTAATAGACCAAGCAAGCAAGTAGAGTGCAGTGGGCTTGCTTTGTGGAGCTGGCCACCTACCCTGTGGATCTAAGATGTTATGGCCTTTTGGTTTGGTGCTAAGGAAAATGCAAGACTAACTAAATTTGTCTGGTCTGCGTCAGCGAATTTTGAGACTTTGCAATGTATTTTTACTGCACATTCAGTGCAGTATTCATTGTAATGCTATGAAACAGTAAAACGTTTTCGGATTGTAGAAGAAACAAAAAGAAGCAAAATTTGTAGAAAAGTAAAAGCGTTTGGAAGATTTAATTTTGGTTAAGATCTCCAAATGATGCTGATGTATTGGAAAATTTTGCTGGTACCAGCTAATATGTGTATCAACTTCTGCCGGTTTTTTGAAGTAACTGACATAATACAGGTTCATTTGAAGTTGCTGCAAATAAAAATTGCTGCTTTTTCTGCATATATAGACATGTTTGATGTATGTGACATGTGAATCTCTCTGTCTTGAACAACGGCCTTGGCTTTTGTCTGAGGAGGTTAAAATGCTCTGTCAGATTTTTTGAAATTCCCTGTAGCTGAAGATAAATCTTTGCCATAATGTTTCAGAACAGAGAATTGTGAAAAGAAGACTACACTTCTCAGTTTCCGATAAATGTTTCGAACAACATTGCTCATCATCAGTCAGAAGTGTGTCCATAATGTGCAAAAACGTTTTTCAGCCATATATAGCTGACAACCAATAATTAAAACAGCTAACCGTTGAAATGACAACACACTATTGGTACTATCAATTAGACAGACCTACTCAGAGGGGACATATGCTAATGGGAGCAATCAATTACAGACACTAGCACCAGAAGGACATTGTGAAATTATACCACAAGGGGGCACTGAATGTGCTTGACCTGACAATTCAACTTAGGTTTCATGCTACCAATGAGCTGGCCTTCTTTCATCCCCAGTTGATACTTTGTTGGATCTTTGTCTAAAATAGAAAAACCATCAACATTAGCAAGTTGTTTGCATTCATCACCAGCAGCTAAATGTCTAAAGACCTGTGAATTCTTGTCTGTTTTCAGGTGTTCCATCATTCTAACTTTTAAGTGGCGAGTTGTCTCACTAATGTAAATAGCAAATGTTACAATTTGCACACTCAAACTTGTATACTAGAAATGATTTCAGACCTTTTGGAACAGTGTCCTTGAGGCTAAAGAATGACTGCAACTTAGGGCTAGTGAATACATTCAGGTGTGTAGAGGATTCTCCCAGGTACGTGAACGTGAAGTACTGAGTTACTGCTTCTATTTGCTCTTCCTGTAGTGCAATACTAGGTGTTGAATCATAGTTCTTGATTGTTTTGTTAATTAGAAAAGGGGGGAACTCGTTGTGTTGTAATATAGTTGATAATGAAGACAAATCATTTTTGAGAGTAGACGTTCTGCTGAATACTCAAGTTTTCACTAAACCTATTTTGTAAGTAAATGACACAAAGCTACTGAAGTTGGTTAGGCCACAGAAAGTTGAAGTTTCGGTATGCGTAGACGCGCGGAAGTCAGCGATTTATTTTCACTTAATTTTCAATCAATTTTATTAGCACTCCTAAACTGTGTTTAACAAGCGAGCAACTTCTGTTACCATCATCTGCCCTGCAGCTCTCACTGTGTTTGCGCAACATCGAACGTTCAGTTTTGTTTATGAAATCCTGCAGGAAGATACCGGGGTATGAAATAGAGTGGAGAATAGTATCGAAAAGCAAGTTGTAAAAGATCTGTGTACCGTTTGAAAAAAGAGGCCTGGGATTGTTAAAAGTTGTTCATGAATTTTAGGAGGATGCTTCGTGGCTCAGGTTTGTGTAGCCTGCTCGCGGACTCTTCGAGAACATTTTGAGTCCTCTGCATCAAGCGTGCTGAAGCGAGGCGGTCTGTGAAGCAGGCTGAGGTTTGTGGTTCCTGCAGCAATGGCTGGTCACTGTTGACATCTCTCTGTCATCTAGAGAGATGTAAAGCTAGAATTGGTTTTGTATGCTCTCAGTTACATGACAAGCATAGGAAAATAGACAAATTGCCGCGTGCATCTTGTATGTGAAGACATAAATTGCTGTCTGCATTACCAAATAAACCATTTTACGCATACCCAAACTTCATCTTTCCATGGCCTTAGCAGACCAGTATACGTTTTCTTGTGATACATCTGTGTATGCAGTTTGTTGTCCTCAAATGACCGCGACACTAACACACGAAGGAAAGGAAGGTTACCATCTTCCTCAGGCTCCATAGTAAATTTGATATTTTCATGCCTGGAGTTTAGGTAATTAAGAAAAGGTTCCACATCCTCCTTTTTATCAAACATACAGAAAACATCATCACTTCCATCACGAGCCACTTCGCTTCCATTGTACCCATACACGAATTAGCCAGAATGAGTGCTAGGGGTGAGCCCATTGCTATAGCATCAGTTTGATCATAGTAGATACCTTGAAATGTGTTTGAGCAGTGGCTATTATAAATAGTTTCCTAAGTTGTGTCCTAGTAATTTTGAGATCTAAATTGTTCTCCAGTATAATATCAACCGCTATGTCTATAGCTTCATATAATGGTATGTTGGTAAACAAGCTAACCACATCAAAAGATACTATGTAACCAGTAGTATATCTCACCTCTTTTAATTTCTGCACGAAGGTGAAGGGGTCTTTGGTGCAAAAATCCGATGGGATGTTCGGATCTATCAATGTGGATAAATACCCAGCTAAAGAATAATTGTATGAACCAATAGATGACACTATGGGCCTGAGTGGAGGTAACTGGGTTGGCGTTAGTACCTTATGTATTTTGGGTAAAGCGTAAAATACACGATTCAACTAATTGGTCCAATTAGTTGGCTTGGATCGTGTAAACGCAAACATTGCACAATTTTCTCCTACCTGGACCAAGGTTTTAAAAGTTGGACGGTGTTCAACTTTTCCAACTAAGTGGATGAACGCAGCTCATTGTATATGGCTGACTACCATTGTTTTCAGCACACCTGTGCAGAACTTGCACGAATGAACATACATTTCTCACGTGCAATAATTGGACCGTGTATTTGTGGCATAATACCTGGCCAATTTTTTCACACTCAACACATTGGACCAATTAATTTGACTGTGTATTTCAGCCTTAACCTAAAAAATGCTTGCAGGTTGCCAACCTAGAGGATAACATTTATCATAAATCTCTCTACTAGTATTCCCTCGCATCAGTGAGGATAGTAAAAATTGTTGTAGCTGTTCCCGTGGTTTAAATTTGGAGTCATCTGCGATGATTTCTTCCATTAACTGATCATAGTCATTCTTTTTCAATACTACAACACAGTTCCCTTTATTTGGTCTTGTTATAACGTTCTTCACTATTGCATGTTTGTGTAAAGTCATCTTTGATGGTGTGTATGAATTAACGTATGTGCGGGCCATGTGAGAGAGATCAGCAGTCAAAGCATCATCATTATCCTTTTCGTCTTTAAGGTTATTCGCAACAAAATTTTCATAGCATTTCAAAACTAGTGATTATATCCGTACAAGAAATTTTAGATGGAGGAAATGCAAAACATGTATCGGAAAATGAGAAGTGTAGTCTTCTTTTTACAATTTTTTGGGATATCTGTTGCCACGCCGACCTTTTAGAAAAGTTATTAGAGAAATTACTGTTAATAGGAATTTGCACTGGTCTATTGTGCCTCAGGACTACCATAAGCATTTGTTATGATTTTGATTTAGGATTAAACATGCAAATTAAACAGAAATACTTTTCAAAACACTTTTGCTTTTGAACTAACATTGAGATCAAAGCAGAATTAAAATGAAAATGAATTGAAATGAAATTCAGATCAAATAAAAAATTTAACTTGTTTGGCCCAACACTGCCGTAAGCAATCATTTTATGTTATTTTTATGTTATTTACAGTAAAAAAGCAATGAAGTGAAAATACGTCCATAGCAAATAAAAGGCGAATGAAAATAAAAATTGTTTAAAATTAAATCAAATTAATTTTAGATTATCTAGAATCCATATGCCCAAGACTACTATAAGCAAGTTTTTTGGTTGGTTCTATACAAACTAGGTCAAACATTGCTGTGCAAGACTTATGTCAACCCCCTCCCTCCTAGTGTAATCCATGACGAGCTATGTAGTGCGTAGGCGCTAGAAAATTCTTCATAAGATGCAGAACGCAGTGCATGTCTATTTACAAAGACCTGCATAGTCTGAGGAGATCCTGCTATGAGATTGTGTAGACCACTGCATACGCAGCGCATAATCACATGAAACATTTTTTGTATGTGACTATTGTAGCAGGACGTACAGGTTCGCATTGCGCTCTGTGTGGATTTAGGCTATTGACTGTTACTTCCTTGTAGCTGCAATTGATTTTCGCTGAATTATTTTACGCAGAACCTCCACTGGCGCTAGAAGTCCTGGAAAGAGATAGTGTAGGATACGATCAGATCTTATTATCTTCTGCATGCTCTTAATCGTGTACAGAGGAAAGTTCTTACATGGGGAATAAAGAGAGTAGACCCTTATGCTGGGAATGAGGGTCTGGTCCAGGGGTAAGGAATGACCAATCTATGCATAATGTTCTTTTTTGTAAGAATCAGATAATTGGAGCTGAGGCTCATTGTTCTTATTTGTTTTCAATTTTCAGTCTCAAATATTGTTATTTTGTTCCAATGTATCAAGACCATTCTAAAACCAAACAAATGAAAGTCCGAAGATTAACATCTCAAGATTAACAAATTCAATTTCTTTTGCTTTCATTTGTCTGGTGGATCAGGATTTTAGGACCATACTAGCTTGGAAGTGTGACCGTCTGTGACATAGCTTCATGCTCTTTGTAAGCAAGTTGTCAATTTATCGAAACAAACAGTTATTGATGTTTGACTTCATCCTTGTTATGTCGTAGCTTTGTCACAAAATCTGAACATATTTGCTATAAAATGATGTTATTGTTCTGCACTTTCATGATGAAGCTCAGCCTGTATTTATTTTTAAATAATTCTTAGTTTTTGTGCAAATTTGAGCCTCAAATTCTCATGCCGTTGTTATAATAAAAAAGTGTTCTTTCACTAGTTCCCATGATATCCGTTTTGGAGAGCTTGCTCTTTGCCTCTGTTGTTGTATTGTCGTATTGTATCATTTTGTATTATCATATTGCCACTGTTATTGTGTTATTGTATTATTGTATTGCATATTGTTTTAGTCTACAGAACTACCTCTTTTTGCCTGCCATAATTTCTGTTTTAGAACAGCTATGAATTTTAACTTGGCAGGGAGTTTGCTTTGCCCTTGAAGAATAGAGAAATAGCTGAAATTGTGTCTGACTCCAGGCTCCCTGAGATACATTGTCTATGTTTTCTGCTTTTTGCCGCCAGATCAGCCTTCAGCTTTTTTCACTCGTCTTTTTCGTGCGATGTCTTCTTGCTACCCGTCCGCTCTGCATGTTCCTGTACTTCTCACCCATGTTCAATGTATATGGTACATACAGTATGTACATTACTTGTAGCATGTTGATATCCCATCCTAGCTGCGTTGACTTGCCTCCTGGTGAGAAATCATAAGTTTTGATGAGAGTAGTGAGTAGGCTATGTAAATATACCAGATTTTGCTGTTATCGAAATGTTCTCACCCTCAATAATTCTTGTCGATTGGCCCCATTCAGGACAATGACCATTAGTTAGCTACCTTAATCACTAGCTAAATACACAGACCACTTCTTTTCCAGTTGGTTCAGGTATTGTCTACTAGGCACTTATCCAAGCACTTTGAACCACCTCCGTTTTGCATGCAAATATTTTAACATTTTGAAGATCAATTGAGGCACATGCACGTGGGTCGAGGCAAAGCCCTGGAAGCTGGAGCAAATTTTTTAAAACTTCAACTGAATTTGATGATACAAACTCTGGATATAACTCAACTACCTTTCCAACAGAGAACATAGAAAACATTTCGAATACGGTAACAGGAGTGTAGAACTATGGAAATTCATTGGGAAAGTTGTCCAGCGTAAATGCTTTCTTTGCGTCATTCAATAAAGTCACATTGAGTTTCGAAACTCAATTCAAGATTGAGTTTCTACCTTGGTTTTCTGGTGGTAGAAAAGTGCTTGGATAAATGCCTGATCTGCTGTGGTGCATAAGTCCAAATGTTGATTAGCATCTTGCAAAACACTAGTTGGGCATGCAGTACGTCCACTGAGCCACTGAATTATCACTTGTTAAAAATTGCTTATGGCGGTCCTGGGCTAGTGAGTGTAAACTTTCAGTTGATTTTTATTTTGTTTCTACTTTTTTTTCAATTGAGTGTGAAATACACTTTGCTTTGCTTTTTTTCCATTTAAATCACATGTAAAATAAAAAAGTAGCATAAGTGCAGTTCCGAGCGAATGAATTTTATTTTTCGTGATTTGGTTTTGAAAATAGTTCTCTGTTTATTTGCTTTAAAGCTAAAAAATGCTTATTGCAGCCCTGGACCACCATACACATACACCATACACATAACCTGTTGACCTACACAAATCTATTTTCTTCATGAACTGTAGTTATGCCTAACTACTCCCATTCATTTCCTACAGTAAAATCCTCTATATAAGGATCTAGGCAACTTGTTTATGTATTTCACCTCAATTGTAGGGACATTTGTAAGACAATGTTTCTGGCATGCCTTAGGATTTAAATTATCTGGATTGGAATATGTAAGCTTGCTGTATGTATACTAAATCTCCAGGATGCTGTCATTTTCATTGCTGTATTCTGCAGAACACAAATTAGGAGCGATCTCAAAGTTTGTTCCTGTGAATGCTCTATCTACTTGAAAAAGTTTATCTTTTTGAAAGGGTTCTAATCAGCAATTGTACATGTCACATGGATATGGTTCTTTAACCTTTTGTCGAATGAACTTGTGTAGTCTGGAACAGCCATTAATTCTGTGTGAAGAAATCTACAGGTGTACAAGCGTGGCTTTCTTTGTGTCATGTATTACATACCATGGTTGTTTGTGTTGACTTTGTTTTTGAAAATTCCTGTTTTGCAATGCTAGTTCACGTGAAGGAAATATGACTTTTACCAATGTTATTTGTCATTAAGTATTTGCCATATTTCTCTCTTATTGAGCATCAGCATGTTTGCGTGCATATACTTACTTCAGAGCTGAGCAGATGGAATAATTCTTTCCTTGGCTTATGCGTTCAATATGGAGACTGGTATATTTGATGCTCCGTTTGAAATACTGCGAGACATGAACTCGTCTTATGATCATAATATGACCGGCTACCAACGATATGCAATGGGAGAATTGAACAGAACACTTGTGTGTACAACGTCTGTCTTATCGATGTTAGGCACTGTGTTGATCATAATCACCTATGTGGCATTCCGGGAAATACGAACTTCTCTGCGGAAGATCATTGTCTTCTTAAGTGTTGCTGACTTTTTTGTAGCAAGTGGCAATTTATATGGTTTGATCAGCAAACCTGCGCCATATCCAAAGACAGACTGGGTTTGTCAGATCCAAAGTTTTGTCACTAGCACCGCATCCTTGTGGTCCTTTCTATGGTCAGTTACTGTTGCTCTTTATTTGTACATGGCACTTGTTCGTGGCAAACCTGAGAAAATTGAAAGAGTTTTATGGCGTTATCATGTTGCTAACTGGGGAATTCCGCTGATTTTAAATATCATTTTGATATACGGGAAAAAGTTGGGTAATTCAGCGGATGCTATGACAGCTGGATGGTGCTGGATACACGTAGAAGGTGAGTTTCTTTTTTCATGTATATAAATGTATATAAATGTATATAAATGTATATAAATTTATATAAATGTGAAGATGTCTTCATCACATTCTTAAAGAAGCTGTTTGCACAAATTGTGTTGTGAAACATTTAATACAAACTGTAAGTTGGAGTTCTTGAGTTACAGCAAAGTTTTGGATTGAATTTGTGATGTAACAGTCGGTCAAATTCGAAGAACCAAAAGAAAAATTGTCACTTTTGAGAAGTTGGAGACCTGAAAAATGCTCCAAGCCCAAGACAGTCACTCAGAACAAGGAACGTGTGATAACCATTACCAATATCCTTTCACAAACTATTGAAATTGGAAACAATACACACTCTACATCCGTAAAGTGATTAGTTGGGAGAATTAAAAGTGCTGTTGGTAAGTTAGTGGTCATTACATGAAAAGCTGTTGCAACTGAATGGCGTATTTTTCGAATGGAAAACTAAAATTGAATGAAAGAAAAGTCAATTATAGCATAGTGTGCAGAGGGGTTGAATCCCCCTCCTTCTTGGTCAATCCCCCCTTTTTGGCATCCCCTCCCTTTTTAAAAATT
>JAOBRC010557342.1:0-11195 GCA_027575255.1 Scolionema suvaense | reverse complement strand
ACCTCCATAAGCAACACCTCCATAAGCAACACCTCCATAAGCAACACCTCTATAAGCAACACCTCTATAAGCAACACTAAAATCTAGGCAAACACTAAGCAACTCCCCGAGCCTGAGATTCCACCTTTAAGTCTGCAAATTTCGTACATGTTCCTTTTTACAAGTGGCACCAAAGGAAATAAATGGAAATATCACGTTTTTCTTAACTGATATGTCGTAAAATGCAATCAATAAACATGTCGTAAAAACTGTTTCAAACTTTCTTAATGAAAGATTATGAAGTTGGACAGAGAAAGACGGCTTCTAGAATTAAGCAACACCTAAGCAAAACCCTAGGCGGACTAGAAATACTCTCTTCTAACTGATAAATAGTCCACAGAATTATCAGGTCAGCTCTTGCCTGACCTGTGAGAGTAGAATTTTTCCTTCAATCATAAAATCTGCGGTTTTTGCGTTATTTCCATAGTCCATAAAACCTACGGTTCTTGCGTTATTTCCATAGTCCACGACAATCGTCACGTCGTGCAGGCTTCCGATAGTGCAAGCCTTTCTGCTCGGCCAAAGGACGTACTTTCGACTGGCGCAATGGAGCTTAAAGATTAAGTTAGTATGAAGAAGTGCAAGCATTCTCAACCAACTTCCTTGTTCTCATTCATCACACATGAGAGTCAGTTTAGAGCAATACATGTAATATAGGTTAACGTCTTATGGAATTTCACTGGATTTAGTTGCTTGCCGCTTTTAGCCTTTGAAAAGTCGAGAGTATGGTAGGTAAAGTTGTTAGCTACACTTTATTCAGGTGCAACTTCAGTTTACAAACGCAATACCCTTCTATTCAGTTTATTCAGTTTACTAATAGGAAACTATGCATTTGAGTTTGATCTCACAGTTCTTAATTTTTAGTCAATTTTCAGACTCATCATATGCCCTGACTGGGAGGGTGCACGTATCTTTTTTTTTTTGCAAGAACAAAGTTTATAAGAACCTAAGGCTTTAAAGAACCAAAAGTTGATAGCATTGTAAGAACGCTATCGGAACAAATTTGTTCTCTAAAAGTAGGACTTTCTATAGATTGAACTGCAGGAGATCTACTGTTATGCAGATAAGTACTATCGCTTGCCTGTCCGGATTAATTTTCTGTCGATTGAATATCAAAATAATTGATATCTCTTTGCATTAAAAAAGCACCAGCTTTGTTATGTTCCGTCTTAGCGTACTCACAGTTTCTGCTTAATCTAAGCAGTTCTCACATGGCAAAAACTTGTGTAGTGGAGATATCGAGCCCCAAAGTTCAGTAGCTACCATCTTGCCTATAATTATGCATGATGTCACTTGTGTACCACTCAAATTATCCAAACTTTGTACCTAAAATACTCAATGTTGAATTGCTTTATAGTATTTTTTCTTTCATTTTATCATAAGGCTGGATAATATGTCAAAGATCTATTTGAGAAAATTTACAATTTAAACATAGGTAATGTGTTACTAAGGAAATGGTAATGCTTAGCAACGGTACATCGCTGACATCATCAAAATCAAGATGGTAGCTACTAAGCTTTGAGGCTCGATATCTCAAAAACTACTCAAGCTTTGGCCATGAAATAAATGCTAAGTTCCATGTTTTGATGTGCTCTTTTACCTACTGCAATTTTTCACGTCACCCTTCCTGTAAGAGCGGCATTTGTGTTTCTACGCTGTGGGCATTAAATAACTCTATTTTATACGCAGTATCGGCGATTCAAGCAAATCTCATCGGTGATAAGGCTAAGCACACCAGAATTACTGAAACTATTATATATGCAACATTCTCGAATACTGATATTAAATAAAGAAAAAACCGTGCTACGATTATGTTCTTGCACAGCCTATTGGTAAAGGGTCATTCGACACACTTAATCCACAACGCATACTGATGACACGAAACACGATGAGGAGCGCAAGATCGGAAGGTTGAAGGTAAATCACTATCAAGTAGCATACTCTCATGCTTATAAGGAGTCTGAAGTTGCAAGACAGTATTCTGAAATCAAGACTTCGAAATATGTTCTCTTCTTTCGTTCATATCATGTAAGAGTTTGAAAAAGTAGTATGAGATTTCTCAGCCAGACAAAGGGAGCATCTTCTTAAACCATTAATATACGTGCGAAGATGATTAATCAGGCTCCTGTTGGCATTAGCAATCGAGCTGCTCTGTTTTTACTCCATATCTAGTTTGATAGGACGATAAAAAGTGTGCTATGAGCGTGTAATGCCTGTTAAAACCGGTTAAATGGTTCACGTTCCAAAAAGGATAATTTTTGGAGCCAGCTAATGCAATCAAAATACTAACATGCAGCTAAAAGACCCTTCACTATAATTATTGACTCGTATCAATGTTCAGTTTTAGTCATCCCACATTCCGTAATCCCATGAATTCGCAAATTCTAACTGTTTCAATTTTTAAGACTATGAACTACAACCTCTGGGTGAAACGGAATATTGACAAAAACTCTCTTTGGATCTATTTCTTGTTTCTGTACAATATGACTTTCCATTTTAGAATGATCATCAGCCCACAGTGATGGCTTGCTGCACTGGGCTCAGGAGATGGCTTTACAATATTGTATACCCACCTGGAGTAAATCCATTACCAACCGGAGTAGCTCTTCCACTGTTTTTCTCCTCACTTTTCAACAATTGTTGCACAACCACCGTATTCTCATATGTTCCTCAAATGATGAGAACATTTGGAGAGGTAGAAGTCGAAGTCGGCTACTATGCTGGATGGGTCGCATCAGCATTCTTTATTGGAGGCATATTTTCAAGCATCTTCTGGGGTATGTTGGTTGATAGATTCAATTCCAAGGTGGTATCTGTAATTTCAACAACTTGTTTATCTGTGACAACACTCATGTTCGGATTTAGCTACAACTTTGCTTGGTCTTTTACTACACGTTTAATGCAAGGTCTTAGCTTTGGCACAATCCTTTCCGTCCAAGCAATGGCACATGAAATATGCGACAGTACGAATCAGTCTTATGGTCTAACAATTGTTGTTTCGTTATATACTCTGGGCGCGGTCATCGGTCCAAGCATCGGTGGATATCTAGTTCTTCCAACAGAAATTTACCCTTTGGTATTTTCTGAGACTTCTTTATTTGATACTTTTAAGTTTCTTCTTCCAAATTTGCTGCTTGCAATTTTACTAGCTGTAAGTGCGATAGCTATGGCTTTGTATTTACCAACTCCCCGGCACCCTGCCTCTGACAGAGAATACCTCTTGAGAGAAAGCAATACTAACTACGAATCACTGGATAATGGGGCTCGTCCACTTGCAAATGAAAATGATTTTCGGAATATTTCATGGGCAAAGAATCAAGGAGACGTTTCCACGTGTGAAGACAGAGATACTGTCCTGGTCAAAGTACACAAAGATGGAACTGTCATTGAACATCAAAGAAGCAGCTGCTGCTGTTCCTGCTATGAAGGAAGCAAAAGAAAGTCGTCTGGAACTTTGATAAACATTCTCCTATGATATGACACAGTAAAAATATGGACGCTATTCCTTGTATATTCCTTCGCTAATATTAGATATAATGTGGTTGCTACAGTTCCAAGATACAACTGCTTCGGATATTTACCATCTGCTCTGGGAACTCTTTTGCTACTAGCTGCTGTAACAATACTTCTTTTATATCCGCTCATTGTTACACGGGGATCATTTTTGCCCGCCGCCCTATATTGCCTCCCGTGGCCAAAGTTGGGCAGTTCCATAGGTAAAACTTGGTATATATGTTCCTCAACATATTAGGCTTACATTTAGACCAAATAAAGGTCTATAGTACGTCTAGCATTTGAAATGCAGCAGCTAATTCAAGATGCAGTGATTTTGTGATTTGGCTGGACTGCTCAAAAGTGGTGAAAAAGTACAAAAATCAATGTCCTTGAATTTGGCAGCCGAAAAAGGTTTTTGAAGCTGGTTTTTGGTGTTTTCTAGTGCATTGCAATGTGTTTTAAATGCTTTTAGTAAAAACCTGACATTTCAGTAATTTGGGCAAATTTGGGAGGGCCGCGGGCAAAAATGACCCCCTCCTTGGGGTTGCTACATTGACAAATTGATGTGCCACCATTATGGACGAACAATGGAGAATTCGGTAGTACCATTTTTTGCTAAAAAAAACCGCTAGCTTCAAATCTGCGTTGAAGTGGAGTTATGAGCAATCAAACATCGCGCGGGCAAAAATGAACCCCCTCCCCCGGGGGTATAGGGTTAACCAAATAGCATTTTGTGCATGCTACACATCTATCACTATGTTCCCAAATAACTCTGTTCCTCTAGACCTGGTCGGTACTGCAAACAGAGGTAAAATGACAATTGCTGCAATTGGTAGATCATTGGCTCCTATTACAGCAGGTTCTATTTTTCTTGGCCATTGACCAACATTACTGCGGTCAATGCGGATGGTCTTGATTACCCATTCAACCAGTACTTTATTTTCATAATTTTCTCCATGATGATTGTCATCTGTGCAATATGGGTAGCATGCCTTCCGAGATACCTTGACAGGAAGAGGGACTGGGACGCTCAATCTCACGAATTCAGCAGCAAGGAAGACGAAGGAAACACACTGCTCTTGACTGTGCGACCGTTCCGTGTTCCAATACCATAGCATAGAACAAGGAAGTTAAAATATTATTAACGGAGGTAAAATGACAATTGATGCAATTGGTAGATCATTGGCTCCTATTACAGCAGGTTCTATTTTTCTTGGCCATTGACCAACATTACTGCGGTCAATGCGGATGGTCTTGATTACCCATTCAACCAGTACTTTATTTTCATCATTTTCTCCATGATGATTGTTGTCTGTGCAATATGGATAGCATGCCTTCCGAGATACCTTGACAGGAACAGGGACTGGCCTGAGCAGGAGTTTGATTCTAAGGATGATGATCAAAATGTATTGTTTTTGACTGTGTATTCATATAGAGGTATCATAACATAGTTGTTTGTAAAGAAATAGAAACAGGGCTTTGGTCTTCAGATGATGTAAAGGAACCCACGGAAAATATATTTCCTAACACTCTTTCACCAGTGCGAAAGATGAAACCTTATAGCTAACGTACGTTTTTGAGTTAAACTAGAAGGAACTAGCTCATGAATACAGGAAATCAGCAACCCGGTAAACCTGTCATCATGTATAAACAAGAAAACACAACATTATATCTGAGCAATGTGAGGAGCAAATATTACCACTATTTTGATCAAATCTAGTGCTGTTACCATATGTTTATTTCGTTAAAGTTATCATATTCATCCACTTGCAATAGATCATTGAACTGATTAAGCGGTGGGCAAAATTGGGATTGTGAAAGGCCGAAGACGTTCCCCTAACCTCTATCCCTGGCGTACTCCCATTGATCCTTCCTGACAACCATGTTTAACTAAAGCTCTTGCGCAAAATGAAAACCTACGACGCTAACTCTATCTTTCAATGTTCGTGTTCGCAGGTGAGAAGTGGTTGACGACAAAATATACCACGCAGTTTGTTTACGTATGGAATCCTGACAGCACGGCTCAAATTTTTTGGCTCATTTCTTCGAGCAGAGAGTTACCATCTCAGATGAAGATCAACGTACATCAGCCCAAGGGGAACCATTTGGTAGGGGTTTGCCAGCATTCACGTAGTAGATTATTGCATTTCGCAAGTACAGGATTATCAACTGGGGCTCCATCTCTTGAAAGAAATTATAATTTGGTAATGTGTTTGCTTAGGAGCCTGGAACCGAGCAGTAGGGACTCTGTATATTCGAATAACAAAGCACTCATGATTTTACCTGTCATTTTCAAATTTACCGAAAATTACTACGGGTAATCCGCAATAGTGAGAGCTAAAGACAAAGTAAAAGCAGCTAAAGGCAAAAGTGAGGTGACAGACTCATCCAATGGTTTTATGCTTTTGGTTGTTTTTGTGTTCTTGTATATGCAGAACGGTTTTCGTCGACATTGATCCGGTAGTCAGCGACTTTGGACAAAAGATATCGAAATTTTAGGTCGACACAAAATCTTGTTGGGTCCGAGAGAAAGCGTTTATTACCAATAGGGTATTTACGTCTGTTTGTAGCATGACGGGGTGCTAAATGCCCCCTGCTAATTCACAAACGAACAAAGGCAAAACTTTGATACTTGGTTCACTACTAACTCAGTGCCATGCTGGTAACCTCAGGCTTGCTGCATGGCTTATACTCTATTCAGTGCGTAGGAAAGTGTTTGTTGTTGTTTTTTTTGGTAGGGGAGAGCAGCAGAAAACGTAAACTTCAATCAAATCAACAATGATTGGTGGAATTCAATTGGTCTTATTGAAAAGTACTAATCTGATTAGTTGGTGCATCGCTACGGTGAATGTTCACATGGCTCAATCAGAGAAATATCCATGTGAAGTGGAAAGTATGACCAGAACTTATTGCTGCATAGGAGATCAGTGTTTTGCCTGCATTACATACGCCAACATGGCATTTAGTGACAACTATTTCTAGTAACCTTGGTATTGTAAATCGCCAGAATATAGTTTCCAGCAGCCGTCATCATATGTTGCCCCATGCGAACAATGACCAAAATTTGATATTCTTGCTATTCTTCCCCCTAGATAATTCAGAGTGGCATTTTTGAGATACCATATGGTAGTTAAGTGTTCACAGAATTTCTGTGAACATTTAATTACCATACGGTATCTCAAAAATAAAGTTTTGCAGAACTGTTTTTTGCGACTGAAGTGAAAAACTTGAAATATTCTTTGGAGCTAATTCTGCCTTTTCCGAATTTAGATTAATTTCGCAGACCCATTTTTGTTCGAAAGGAAGTTTTGATGCATTTTGCAGAATTAAACTTTTGCGAAAAGTACCTACCTACGAAAAAATTGGTTCCTCAAAAATCATTCCTACCCCCACCCACCAATGCGGAGTAGGGGTCAAGGGCATCTTTTTGTGTTAAAAAGAAACATCTTTGTTATGTTTCGACTGTGCTGTACGTGACACAAGGCATCAACAAAAGCCTGCTCATCCAGGTCAGATCTATATGTTAGGAAGTCGAGACCTTTTAACACATAGCAGCTAACCCAGCGGGTGCAGTTGACTTATTCCAAACCTTTATTAGTCTAGATACAATACATGTTGCAACGAAAATATTTTATCGACTTGCAGATTTTGATCTTCTACGCCTGGGAGGAGGGGATTAACAGCATGCCTCCAGCTGTCTAACTAACACAGAACTGAATGCAAGAAAAAATTTCTCAGATTGAAGTAAAGGTCGTTTGACCCTGGTTACGAATGCGACTTCAATTCGGTGCTTAACTTGGTAAGATATATTTTGTAAGTAGTTTGAGTTATGTTTCATACTGACGCTAAAAAGTGCTGTTTGCTGAACAGATGAACATGAGAATGGACACCTCTACCGTTAATGAATTTATATTCTCTGCTGCACCAAAGAAGCAGAAAATAGCAACTTCTTTGGCTGCATGCAGCTACTACTTTGTCTTTCTGTCACGTACTGTGCCTTATCTTGCTATCTTCATCAAGAATAAGTTGATTGAGGTTTTACCCAAAAAAAGCCATATTGGGGGTACGGGGGACAAAGAATGGAGGAATGAAATACTGGTTTTGGATGTTTCAGTACAATTTTAACATGAATTTAGACGCCCATTTTCTATTACATTTTCCGACAAATTACACATTTTACAGATGGTAACAGAGTGCGCATTTTCTGCCATTTGTCCTCGGCTGTTAGCGATTAGCGGCATGCGGAATGGCGGAATATATAAGCGGAATGCAGATTGGCAGAACTGCCACTCTAGTCACAAGGAATTTTAATGATAATGAACAACAGAACAGAATTAATGTCAGACGCCAGGGACACAATAGACGATCCCCGTTTACGTTTTGTCAATTTTTAGTTAAATGATAAACTGTAAGAAACTCAAAGCACTTGAATCCTACTCGATATTTTTTTCACTGGCTTCCTGCTGGTGGTGGTATGGGGACAATATAGGGGTTCTGCCAACCTTCCGAAAACACCAATGCAAAAGCTTGTTACTAATACAGGTTTTGAAATAACCTAGTTAATTTGAAGTAATATAAATCGAAAACCATGTGCCCCAGGTCAAGCTAACCTCCAACCAAACGCTTTTCTAAGGGAGCTTTTGGCTTTTCAATTTAAGTAAGTTTGATCTATTTTTGACTTAAAAACCTTCTTTTTTTTCAGTTACTCCAGTGGAACTATAGCTATTTGCTGATCCAACAAAAGTGGAAAAATGACAAAGCAACAAGTTAAAGAATAGTCCTTGTCACTTCAAGATACTATTTATAGGGTCTAAGCTGGCATTGAATGTAAAGAGAGACATTTCTGGATCCATTAAGGCCATTCTGGAAGAATCCGCGGCCGGCATAGATATTTTTCTGTCTTTATGTAACTCTATTACACGCTGTTTTTTTGTTACCAGAAAGCCGTTTATCAGAAACCAACTGGAAGTTAGTCTTCCAAAACACGACAAGAAATTCATCAAGTTTGCAAATATTACACATCTACTTTATTGCATGAAAATTTCGCGGTCACTTTAATTTCACGGATTTGCTTGGTCAAAATTGCATTTCGCAGCATTTTAACTTCAATGTTTAGGCAAAATTGCTAATTTAGCGGCATTTTGATTTCGCGGTATAAGTGAAAAATGAAAACAGAAATAAGTTACCAATTCCAAAGGGGGAGGTAGTTTTCACTCGTTTTGACAAGTTATAAACAAAAAAAACGTCTTACAGTTTAAAACTCGTATTTTTGGAGCACTTTAATTTCGCGGTTGGCCCAAATACAGTTTTTCACAGCATTTTAATTTCGCAGTTTTTTTTAGCTCGACCGAGAAACCGCGAAATTTTTGTGCTGCGAAATTTTCATGCAACAAAGTACTAGGCACTTTCTTGAAATCTGAACATGTTAGTCATGCAGAAATCACTATGGCTGCTGTTTTCTGGGAGTTACTTTCAGGTTTTGGTTCAAAGATATTATAAATTAAGTTCTTAACAAGCTTTTCATAATCCAATCAGAAATTTTTCCTGCCAAAACCTTAAAATTTTTAAGAAACTTTAGCTACCATGATGGGTGCTTGGTTTCTGACAGGAAAAAAACACGTAGATAATACCAAGGATAGATTTTGATACATGCAACTAACTTTTGCTGGCCAGGGGTAACACAGCTCCCCCTCTCTCCAACACCTCGATTGTTTATTCACTAAATGTTCTTTCGTCTTCCCCGCTTTTTTCAATTGCCTGTATAAGAGATATCCCCTCCCCCTTCCTCCACCTCCTTGGAAAGGAAAGTAGGAGCTGTGCAGAAAGAATTCATTCCAAATGCTTGATACTTGAATCAAGTGACAAATATACGAACAAATTGATATGGCTACAGAGACCTGCACAAATTACTGATTTAGCCTAGTAGGAATTGGGTTCAAGTTTGGTATCCAGCGCTAGTCAGTGGAGAAGTCAGACCACTCGACCTCGTTACTTATGCAAGATGCTACTCACTATTTTTGCTGGATTCTGCTTTCTGTCATTCCGCTATTCCGCATTCCGCTAAACGCTAACAGCCATTTCTCCTCTACCGCGGTCAGTGGGTATCACGCAGGGGAGATGCCCTTGTTGAAATTGACTGATTAATTGTTGCTATCTAAGTTGCTATCTTAAAATTAATCTAATCAGTACACTACAATTAATTAGGAGCCAAATTACCAGTTCATCATTCACAATCAGGTGCAATTAGGAGTCTCTGAAGATAGATAGGAGAAGGTTAGTCGAAGCAGTTTTGACAGGAAAAGTACACCAACTGTGCCTTAAGATTTCATATGTTGATGCATGAAGCACGCATGAGACTTGCTTGGAAAAGCTTCATTAACTGGTTTCATTAATGAAAGTTAATGTGCTGACAGCCTAGATCTTGTGCGTTCGCAGCCATATGTACAAGACCTTATCGGCTGCGGTTTTGATCCAAGTGTATTGAATGATGTCTAGCCTTCGCTGAAGATCCTTACTTCATGCTTCCTACAGGATGCTATAAATCGTGAGAGCCTTGAACAAAGGCTAAAGGCATCATGGCTTAAAAATGAGCATATTACTCTTACCTTTACAAAACTACAGCAATATGTGCATGCTCTCCCGGAACAAGGTCTGTTTTCTGGATAAGTTACATTGACTTGGCTTGGTTGCTGTTGGACGTTTTAGGGCTTCCAGCGAACGTGGCTGGGATCTACCTGACATCGATTACGGAACTGCTACCATGTGCTTTGCGTACAGCAGAACTAACTATGCAAGGTGTCTGCCATGGGTACCTCGTCAATGCGCACCCTGAACTGCACAGCTACTTGAAGGAAGGTGAATTTGCAGCACAGATTGGGAATGAGAATCCTTTCAGATGTATCCCAATGGATCAAACGATCGAAGAATCGTTTAACAATCATACTCAGACTCCAGGTTTGAAAGAGGATGAAGAACGGTGCTGTATGAAAATATTACATCACAGGAGAGTATCGTGCTTCCTACATTCGACAGCTATGATGTTTCGCAAACAACCATCAGTTCCATATGAAAGCATCCTGATTTGACCAGACCCAGAATTCATAAGGACGAGGAAGATATGCAATCTTTACATGAAACGTTTAACCTCATCTGGTAGAACCCCTTCATAACAGACTCCTCTGATTTGTGTAATCTATCAACTAGAGCCACACCAGAACTTGAACTGACTTTGGATCCTCTAAGCGCCAGGGACAACAACGAGAGATAAGCAAGCAACACGACTAACATCATGTTTGGCGCTAAACGACGAAAGGAGCTAAGAAATCGGGAAAGCAACTTGTAGAGTGTGACCCCCTATCTTACTAGACAAGCTATCTTACCACACTATCTTACTAGACAAGCTAAATTACTATGGGATAAGGGGTATCAAAAATAAATGGTTCCAATCATACCTTTCTAATCGCGAACAGTATACTGTCGCAAACGGTACTTCATCTTCTTTACACTCAGTATCCATTGGTGTTCCACAGGGTTCAGTTCTTGGTCCCATACTTTTCTTGTTTTGCATTAACGACATGGCAAATGCATTATCGAACCCACCGCGACTATTTGCAGATGATGCAAACTTATTTCTTTACAATAAAAACATGGACCAACTTTTT
>JAOBRC010557231.1:0-11196 GCA_027575255.1 Scolionema suvaense | reverse complement strand
CATCTGGCTTAGGATTGCGTATGTGATTAATACAAAATGGGATAGGTGAGAAATTTGAAACGAAAAAAACAAAAAAAACGAAAAATTCGGATTGCAAGTGAAAAACGTTGCTCTTCCTGCTCTGGTATAGACAAGATGGAAACCTCCGTGCAGTTGCCGCTAACTGGGGTATGCATCATGCCATGAGTTTAGTTGTTTTTGCTTGACATGAGTGTTTTGACTAGAACAAATTTTATTGGAACATCAGTCTGTAAGGAGGCAAAAGTAATGAACATCACAAGGGCACTAAGGCTTTGATCAGAGCGTGGATGTACATAGAGCCGAGGTCTTCTGCAAAGGCAGGATTTCCTCTCAGTTTCGCAAGGAGAACTTGATTTTTAACGTCATGATGTATTGCTAGTTCATTTATAGTATACTGGTTGCTAGTTCATGGTACTTGTCTTGTGGATATTAAAAGATTTTTCGATTTTTTTAGTAAATTTGGAGATTTCAGGTAAATTTGACCTTACAACGTGTTACAAACATCTTAGGATTAATTTTGACCAGCGTAAAGTTAGCCTACGTTAGCCATGATTCAACGCTACCCTTCCTTGTAAGGGACAGGATCCGATAGAACAGCTGCAATTACAAATGTTGAGATTATTTAGCCTAAGTGTTCAGTATTTAGTCTAAGTCTAAAGTATTTCGGTCACCAGCACTATCAAATGAAAGATATCTTCATCTTGATACTCAAGTCTTGAATTTCGTTACGCACTCCTAAATTCAGATCCTGGTCAAACCCTTATCATTACGATTTGCCGAAGAACGTATGTATGATATGAAAATTGAGTGAATTACACTATGAGACCCATATTTTGGATTAAGAATATTAACATTCATTTTTAGACGCCCATTTTAAATCTCATGCATATAAGTATATACCGTAATGCTTCGATTAATCGCCCCCCTTCTTTCAGACGCCCCCTCGAATAAACGCCCCCCTCTAGAGGGGCATTTACTAGAGATACTCTAACTAACACATGTAAAACTACTACCACCACTACATTATTACTTCAGTTTTGGGGCTTTTATTTCTTGCAGGTATATGGAAACATGAAAAAGATGATGTTGACAATGATATTGACATGTGATCTAATGTATATTTCATTGATATATAGAGTTTATACGTAAGAAAAAAAGAAGAATTTCATAAAAATGCAATAGATGCCCCCCTCTTTTAAACGCCCCCTTCGAATAGAAGCCCCCTAAAAAACCCGGGCGTTTGATCGAAGCATTTCGGTATATGATGGACCAAAATTGCGTGATATGGAAATGTCAAACTTCTTGTGTGATAGAGCCTGTACATACATGCAAAAAAATGAACTTTTCACTGAAATCAGTGTATTGCGACCTTCGCAAAAAAATGCTCTGCAGTCTACAGAAACACACAGCTATCAAAAAAAATCAAACAGTTGTATTTGGTGGACTGCAGAGTAAGGTTAGAGGGAAAAATGCGTTGTGGAATGGAAAAGTTAGCACCTGATGATGACGCTAAGTCGAAAAGCTTTGTGCTGAGAACTAATTGTTCTTTATCTTGTTGATATGTTCGGAAAAGTTGAATTTCACGTGTTTGAGGCCCTGGATACACAATGCCTCTTTTGAAGAAAGTCGTGAGACCATTTTCTGCAACTTACATATCTCGGTCAATTCCAATGTTATACGAGACTAAAACAACCTAAATCCACAACCATCAGAAAGGTAAACATGTATACAAAGATTCACATTTCAAACTAGTGTTAAGCAGCCTAGAATATCAGGCCAAAAGAGGAATTTTGCGGAACTGACTTTACACATTGAAATCAGCGAATTTGGGCCTTCGCAAAAGACGTTTTGCAGTCTAGAGAAACACTCAGCTATCAAGTAAAATGTTTTTTTCGGTAGACTCAAGGTGGTTATTTAAACCTCCTTGGTTGACTAGAGTATAAGGATGGTGGAAAAAAATTATGTGGAATGGAAAAGTTGAACTTTGTGTGTTTAGGCCCCAGATGCACAATACCTCTTTTGAGGAAAGCTGTAAAACCATTTTCTGCAACTAACATATCGCTATCAATGCTAGTGTCAAATAAAGTGCACCTGAGTTTAGGGCTATCAGAAAGTTAAAGAGGTGTGCACAAATCCACACTGCAAGCATGTGTAACCCTTTTTGTCTCAATTCCTCAATTCGATCTCGAGTTGGGCGCTTTTTGTTTGATCTCATACCAGAATTGGGCGAGATATACACGCTGTTTTATAAGCAACATGAGATTCAAATCTTTCAAAATGTTAAGCAACTGCTAAGCACCAGCCCAACGTGGACAAGAAACAAAAAATAAAGATGTGGAAGACAAAAGATGAACGTTGTAATGCAAAAGAAGAACATTTTTCTAACGGCTATCACTTTGTTTTCTCATTTTAATTAGCAAGTAACTTTTAATCGAAAAACACTGACAGAATTACATCACGGGAAGTCTGACATTCGACTAGTAAAAAAAACACCTCCATTGTTAACCCTACACCGGCCAGGATGTTTGGACATTAAATAAGCCGGGGAGGGGGACCTAGTAGGCCTGCCCCTCGTAAAATCCACAAAACATAATCAATCACCTTTAAACTGAATAGGGTGTTAAATCACATCAATCCAACTAAATCGCATCCAACTAGTATGCAAAGCACTTTGCAGGTGGTGTCATTGTGATGAAGTCATCATTTTTCCGTATGTGGTCATTTTTGATAATTTTCTGAAAAAAAGTCAAAATTTTGGAGACAGAGGAGCAAAATTGCTTGAAACCTTCTAGTTTGTACTTAGTATGGAATTTTCACCATGTCAGAGTTAAAACTTCAGCTTTCAGGAAGTTTCTTCAATTTTTGCTCATCACCACATGCCATGGAGAACAATATAGTCAAAATGGTCAAAATAGTCAAAAAATGAAAATTTTCTCGACATCATCCGATTCTTCCAAAAAAGATAGGAAAAGTCACGAAGTTATAATGTTACACGGTAAGTTGTTCGCGAGATACATGAGAAAATTGTGTTGCTTATGGAAGAAAGCGTGTAGGTTGCAGAATGTTGTCGCCTGCATGCTTTTCCAAAAGAGGTCTTGTTTATACAGGGCCTTAAAAACAAGAAGTTCAACTTCTCCATTCCACGTAATTTTTCTCCACCATTCTAGCTTTCAGCTCCCTCTCCCTGTCCCGTTATTGTGTAACTTCACCTTTTTTATATAAAAATCGGAGCTTTTTAACAAGTTGCTCGATCGCTCGCCCTCGCAATTTACACCTTGACGAAAACCATCATAACAAATTCTTTTCAAGCCATCAAATGTTGAATAGACTGGTTTCTTTGGGTTAAAGATTTCATTGAAAATGTAAACGTTCGAGGGAGAGTCCGTGCTTACACAAGCCTAACCTTTGTAGGATTAATTTGAACATGGATATATAATTTAAATTATACATCCATGATTTGAAGAGCAGTGCGTATCTAGGAAGGTGGTTTTCATTGCCACTTCTATCGTTGTAGGATTGGTACACTTCAGACCTAGCGCACTTCAACCGTTTGCTAGAGAGAAGCAGAATTTCTCGAGCAGTTTGCAAGCAGGCTAGCAAATATTTGAAGAGCAAGCATGTAAAACTTAAGTATTTAAAAATTATCACAAAGGCTACTAAATGTGTCGAATATTTGCGTGTAATGTTTTCATGGGACCAACTTTTAAAAATACTTGGGAATAACTGAACATCTTCCATATTGATAATATATTTAGACAACTAACTCTCTTGCCATAAGTAAATGGCACATAAAAAATATTTGAAGCATGATGGAAAGTTGTTATAGAATTGTGAATGTGGAATCTCATCAATGTTTCCCTTCATCCCCCAAAATGCGCATTTTTTTGACTTTTCAGGAGGGGAGGGAAGTTCAAACATACATGTAATTGTCAGATTGAAGCTCATTGTTTCCAACTATATCTTGTTGAAGAAAAATTATTATGCTAACTTATGATGACGTCATGATGAACGGATCAGATTGCAATCTGCAGAAAGGTTTTTTCACTGGACATGTTCAGCTAACACGTTCATTCCTCAGTAAAAATTAATACTCTCCATGACGTAGTACGCCATCACTCTTGATAGCTGGAAGTGAATTTTTAATTTAGGCTTGACTCAAGTCGGATCCTTTCATAAATCTTTTAAGTATTCGTGTGTAAGAGAAACCTGCAACTCAGCCAACCTCGCATGCAACGAACTATCAGAGATTTGATACAACCAACACATGGACTTTGATATGGTATTGTCTGTTTGAACTTTCTATCTGATTTTTGTGTTTTTAAAATGTTGTTTACTTTGCTTTATATAAACGTTCTTGTCGAAACTTTGCAGTTTCTTCTCCTCTCTTAACGATGATTCAGTGGTAGCTTATACTGAACCCCTTTCTGTCTTATCTTATGGTGGTAGTGCGAAATCCCGGTGTGGGTAACTTAATGGATCTCACCTTCAATGATATAACGCAACAAAAAAAGCTCGTCCCTCGGATTTTATTGCTCAATTTTAGGTAAAAAATTCTCAACGTCTTCTACACACAGCTTCGCAGACGTGATACACGAACAGAGCATGTATATTTTAAGAATATCAATCTTCAGGCATAAAGCACTCTGGTAAACCTTGTACAATATCTTTGGGGGAAGCATGAAACTATTTTACTCCATTGAGCCTCCTTTATATCACGGTTATCACGCATTCAAACCTCCAGAATCGGCAACACAACCGCTTTACCTTACTTTGCCTTGCCTACCTTATCTTGTACCTTGCCTTAACTTACCTTGCGTTACGCTACCTTAACTTACCTTATCTTGCCTTACCTTGCCTTAACTTACCTTACCTTGCCTTAACTTACCTTACCTTGCCTTGGCTTAGTCTGCCTTACCTTACATTGCCTTAACTTACCTTACCTTGCCTTTCCTTATCTTACCTTGCCTTTACTTACCTTACCTTATCTTACCTGAGGAAAGCTGAGAAAGTCTCGTGTTTTTCAGTAAAAAAAATAAGCAATGGGACTCAAGTTAAACAGCTATATGTTCCTAAACTGCTATTAATATTGAACTACCTATCAGAATAAAATACAATATGAAGAATACTGTCTATAAGTGATTATTTATAGGTCTTGAGACCGATATAGACTTAGTATTTTTGTTGCAAAGTGCCATGCGATGTGTCCGGATCGAAATAATTGTCTCTCTCGTGGCTACTGATTCGCAATGAATTGTGGGAGGGCCTACTCCGAAGGAGCTAAGCTAGTGGTGTAACAATAATTACTTTTGCAGGACCCAGTGCTTGAAGCATTCATTTTTCTCAAGAAATTTAGTTTTAATCAGACCAAAAACGTTTCCGTGAAAGAAGAATTTCTATAGATTTTACAGAATACGAACCATTTTTGGCACTCAAGGATCATTTTTTCACCAGTCTGTAGCTCACACTCGTCATCCTAGTATACCGCACGGAAATATACCGCGAAGAAGGAGAAGAAGAACAGAACTAAGCCACAGTTAACAAAATTTTGCGATTTTTAATACCTTTGATGATATCACAGCCGCTGGTGACTGTTCCGAGTAAAAGTTCACTAGTTATTTGTTATTGGATACTGATCCACAATTTTTCAAAGTGTCCTGATCACAGGTTATCCCATCTTTGTTGAGTTTTCGAACTGGGATTGATAGGCTTATGTCTTTCAAGCACAAAAGCAGTCGTGAACAGATTTACAGCTATGCCTGGAAACAGGCAATCTTTCGTCTACGTATAGCTTTGCACGCGCAGAAGGTATGTTGAACGCGATTTTACAGCGTTTAGGCACAAAGGTAAAATGGTCATGAGTGCTAAGTTTTTCAAGCGACTGTACTTCTTTCAGTTGTTTTTGTTTTTTCCTTCTAGAAACAATGGATCAGGCAGTGCGGCTGCTGCGGCTTACACGGCGGTACTTTTTTCATTGCAATATATACATTAATTGAAAGTTGCTATCACGTCCTCCATTCTTTAATCATCAGGCAAAAACTACCTGAAATAGAAGAATATTTACGTGGACATGACGACAACAGTGTTAAATATGGCTTCACTCTTGACGCAGTTGATGACGTCAGAAGAATTACTACGTCATCAGTGGTGATATGTGGTGTTATGTTACTAGCAGCGACGCTTCTTGTTATTTGCATGTGCGGAACTTCAGCTAATCAGCCGTTGAACAGGACACGGAAGTTAGCTCTACTATTCTTCTGCCTGTGGAAAGTCATCACGACTGTTTTCTGCGTTGCTTTCAGCATATTCACTTTCATCATGTTCAAGAGTCCTGGTAGCCAAACCATCTTAATTGTTGGTCTTCTTCTGTCCAGCATGCTTGGCTTATACTTCATTTTAATCACGTGGTCTTATTTCCAACTCGTCACCAATCCACCTTCTACCAAGCCTGAATATGCAGCAGACGTTTCTTTATTTAGATATGAAAGTCAGCCATATAGAGTGTAAATATCTCTTATGTATGTATTAAATTTGCATTCACTCAGCGAAATTCACGTTATCTATATGTTTTACTTGCACGCATAGGTATGAAGATTGTATAATATTCTTTCTTGTGTAAAAATTTAAAATGTGGAGTTATCATATTTATATCTCAAATTTTCGCATGCTATGGCACAGGAATGCCACATTTGGTGGTTAATAGCATCGTGCGAATTCTGGTATTTGGAAGAAATACTTAAGTCATCTGATTTTGTCGTTGTTTTGTTTTTCGCACTTTCGTTTCGTTATTTATCAAAAGCTTTTGATACTCTCGGTCGCAATAACTAATGGTCGCTAAATCATTTGCTTATGGCTTTGATATTAATGCCTATAGAATTTTGTTCAGTTGCCTTTCATGTCCATGGCAGAGAGTAAAACTTAACAATGAATTTAGCTCGTGGTCTAAACTACTATGTGGCGTGCCACAAGGTTCCGTTATAGGCCCTCCTCTGTTTCATATTTACTGGAATGATCTTGATCCTTGTTAATAGATGATGTTTTTTAATGTGCAAATATACTAATAATACTTCGTTGTACGCATGTGATGGGGAACTTTCTAAGACTATCTCAAGACTTGAGAATGATTGTGCAACAACTGATTGGTTTGACAACAACCACATGAAGTTGAAGGAAACGAAATGTCATATGCGTTATAAGGCGTTAGAGGTCGTGCTATAAGGGTTTGATCTGAGTTTTGCTCCAAAAAAGGGCCGTCGATAAAAGGCCCGGCGTTAGATTAGGGCCGGTGTAAATTGGGCCAACATTTTAGGGATTGACCCACTTCAGTAGAGAGCACTTACAGCTGTGCACAAGCGGACTATAGGAGCTCAAATTTAGAGCTAGTTAACAGAAATTACTGTCGCTATTTGTGACAGAAATCTGCAGATTTTGCTGATTCTGGCAATAGAAAGTTTTAAATTAAGGTAGATCTCGATCTATCTTCCATGCAGGAAATATTTCCAGCAAACAGTCATGAATACTTCTTGAGAAAGAATGCCTGATGGAAAGTCAGTTAATCCAGGTACTGTTTCTTGTGCCCGAGAAACTGTTTCATGTAGGGGAGAGAAAATATGTGAACTTGTACAATTGGAGATTAAAACTCCAATCCAAAGATCCAATCCAAAATCAAATCCAAAATCAGAAAGTGGAAACCCGTATGATATAAAATTTAGGCTGTGTAAGATATATGTAGCCCTGGGTTTTGTTTAGTGTGTATGTTCCTTTTTTACACTAGTTGAAGTTATAGTTCATACAAAGTACCTAAATATTCCATTTTGTGCTGTTTTTGGACCGGAAAATGCACATTCTGCCGTTTATTTCGTCTGAACCTATAAAGCTAGCTGTATTGCAGCTTCAGCATCAGTAACATACGCCAGCAGCCGATAACAAAATAAGATCCACATCTCTCTGTCACTGAAATATTTGATCTCAGAATTGGCCATGATTTGTTACATAGGTATGTAATAAATATTGTAAAACTACTATCACGAACAGAAAAAAAGAAGACATTTGAGAAAAACCATATAAAATAAGGTTAAATGTGCTACTGACTGTCTCCAATGCCGTGCCAAACATGATGAAAAATACGAAAAACTAAATTCCTGTCGAGACGAAGACAATATGGAGATCACCAGAGTTTTCTTCGAAAAGTTAGCCACCTTTTGCTTTCATTGCATTAAGCGTCAAGGTTAAAATCGCAAAAAGAAAGATGGTCTTTAATACGCATATCGAGTGCAATTTTTACCGACTGTTCATTCTCTTACAAGGGTGCATTGTCATGCTTTTAATGTATCGCGTGCTGTTCTAAAACGTTCAATCTTTGCTTCTTTGTTACAATTATGCTAAGATTGAAAGGCTGGGAATGAGCAGAAGCTAGAATCGTCGATTGATCATCTTTCCAACGAGGGTTGCAGATTGTTGGGCCGCGTACTCAGTATCTCAAAATGTCTATTGCAGTGACTTTAACTTGCCATTTGGCTTGGTAGCTGTGATTTAGCTGGAGTTGCTTTGCGGGTCCGTCTTTGTCTTGCATCGTTTTTGAAGTACACCTTATTGCCAACATTCGTGATATATTTTGAAGAATCTCGCGGCAGTTTGTCAAAATAGGACTTCTGACGTGACTTACATGCATCATGGCGGACTAGTACGGGGTTTTGTAAATGTCAGATATTGGAGGTTGCAGGTCGGAGGTTACAAGTTGCAGGTTGGAGGTAGGAGATCGGAGGTTGGACGTATTCACATTTGGTTTGAAATCCAAAAATTTATCCCATGCCAGTACCACTGCACTTGAAATAGTACGAAAGTATCTTATAACAAAGTTGGAAAGCCTCTGAAAGATGCTCAATTGATGTATTTCCTGCGTGTACAAGCGTGCCGTTCTCCCACATCCCAGTGCTAAATTTGAAGATCCTACGACCATGTAAATTGCATGATTACCGTGTCATCTATTTCGCATCAACTCTACATCTGGCTTTTGGCTCGGCAATTTTTCACTAGAGATATGCACACATACGCAAAAAAAGGAGAGTGAAAGGGACTTTCGTCTGAGTTTTAAGTGATGTATGAAGATGGAACGCCATGTGTTACAATAATGTTAGTCACCATTCTGCAATCCCGGTCAAAATATATTGGCACGCACGTTTTTGCCATGTTCTGTACCACGAGTAAATGAAAGCATGTCGACAAGTATCGAGCCGCATATCAGGGAGGGAGACTTACAATTTCTAATTTTTGAAAAACCATGTTTTGGGATTTCTGAGGTGTGTGCAGGGTGTGGTAAGGCCTGGTAGGGCTTGCTTTAGGGCGTGGCTTGGGATTTTTAATTTTTTCAGGTAATTTAGAAAACAAAGGACGTGGAATTCGGTCTACAATCGTAAATTGTTAGATACTGCACTGAGACTGTAGACAGAGGTTGCTAAACACCTGCAAAAACTTTCTTGAGGCGCTTGCGTTACAAAGTGCTTTATGAAGCAAGTGGTAAAAAGTGCCTTATTGAGTTTGACTGAAAAAAAGCCTTTTGTGCCACATCTTTTGTCCAGAATTTTAGTCTCCTCCGCGAGTTCCATGGAGTAAATAACGCCTCAATGGCTTCAGCTAAAGTTGAGTGCTACGTGATTACGAGGTGTTCATTGGGCTTGGTCATAAAATACGAGCTGTACGTAAATTCCGCAGCTTTCAAGTTTTCCCAGCTTTCAAAGCAATAAAGTACATTAAATGCATAAAATTTAGAAAAAAATATTATCGGACAAAACATTTTCGGACAATTTTTTACTTTAATCTTAGACGAGTTTCGGACGTTTCTACGAGTGGGATTTTATTTCTTGTGGAAGTATAATACAGAGGTATCCCAGAGCAGGTGAATTTATCAAGCAATGAAGAAAAGATGAAAATTCTAAAGCATCTGCAACACTTGATATGCCAGAATTACCGAGATTAAGCGGGTACGGCAAACAAATTGGATGAGGATGTGCTGCAACGTGACGGCGGCAAAAATTTGGGATGTTATCATTACCTGAAGCTTTTTCGTTTGAAATATTTTTGTCTCAAATATTTTGTGTCTGACATTTCTTCATGGTATGGCGAGGATAAGAATTAGCAAAAAGTTCAACTTCAGACAAAATTTTCATATTCTGTGAACACAGGCTGATGCAGTTTATGTCTTTGTTAGGTAACTGCGCGACCAGGGAAGTCGAAAATAGTGACCAAGTATTGGTCAGTGCTGTTTTGATTTTCCATTTCACGACTCAGTCAAAAGTGTGGCAGGTATATCGTACTGTGCGGATCAGTCAGTAAATTGCAGACTAGATGAATTTTGTGAACTTTATGGCACTGTAAAATAGTGCCTGCTAGTGGAAAACTAAAGGGACCGACATTGACAAAATTGTCAAATGTTAGCATACTAATAATACAAAAATGTGTTCGAAAGGATTTTAGTAGCACGGAAATGATGAGGCTCTGTCATGAGCAACTGACAAACATTTGTAATGTTGCGCAATTTCCTAAAATGTATATGCTCAGGGAAGTACTTTCGCACAAAAAATATTAAAATGTATTATTGCTATAACGTACATTTGTAACCACATTCTTTTCCCGTTCGTTCAGGACAGACATTCGCATTTTTTTAATTCCAACTTTCTTTTATGGACTAGTCTTTGCAGACAACACCCGACTGCCAGAAGAGAAGAAAATATTACATTGAAGATCTCGATGATATTTTCAATTTTTCATTTCTAAAGCTTCATCTTCCTTTCGGTTTTTCTTGGTCATCACGTTCCAAGGAAAAGACTAGCGTAGGGTGCACTTAATGAAGGCTGTTTGTAACAATGCGGTAAATTTTCCTAATTGCTGTGAGATTTTCAGCAATTGGAGTTGGATAAAGCCAAGAAAATCTTCAAAACTTGTCCTATGTTTTCCGTAAAATTTTGAAAAAATCCACTGAAACCGGAAAACATATTCCCAATGAAAATATTCATTCCTTTAACCCTACACAGGCTGGGGGGGCCTACTAGGCCCGCAGCTATAAACTTGGTTTTGTATCTCTTGAACAACATACCGTACAGCTTTGAAACTTCGTGACTTTTCCTATCTTTTTGGGAGGAATCGGATGGTGTCAAAAAAATTTTCAATTTTTGACTATTT
>JAOBRC010557120.1:0-11200 GCA_027575255.1 Scolionema suvaense | reverse complement strand
GTTTCATGTTTTGATGTGCTCTATCGCCTAGGTAGGTAGGTACTAAAATTTCGTTCTTGACGTTACCCTTCCTTTAAATGCTGGCTTGAGTCTGGGGCTGAGCCACAGGAAGTAAAATTACCCCCCAGGGAAAAACCCTCTAAAACACCTCCAATTAGGCTGAAACTTAGTAGGAACATAGTAAGGACTATTAACTTCACTTTTTGGTCAAAAAGGGTCTGATGATGTCATCAGATTTTGATGACGTCATCATTTTGGGCCAAATTTGGACCAAAAATTTCAAAATTTTTTTGTCCGATTTTTTTACCCAAAAATGTTCCTAGACCATAGAAAAACATGCTTTATGTGCAAAAAAACATCATTTATGCTCTATTTCTCCCGTTTTCCTGCAAAAAATCACTAAAAACAGCGATTTTGACCAGTTTTTTGACACACCAACCCTTGACAAAAGACCAAAATCTCAGGAACTGCACAACCTATGACCATCAAATTTGGCGAAAACGTTGCTTATATAATTGTATTAAAAGTCCCTAAAGTGTGGCCTTTCATCTTGTACTGTTCCGTTGCCCAGCCCCTCCCTCCACCCCCCTGGGCAGAATAGGGTTCATTAAGGAACAAAACAATGAAAATAATTGTAAAACTCATAAAGAAATCTGCATCTGTTCTGAAAATCAAATGCATGTCCCACATTTCTAGAATATGCTCTAATGGTATATGTTTAGGCAGTGCAAGTCTATCAACAGCTTCTCTCAAAGCAACATTTGAATAAAAAAAAATTAAAAAGCATTTCAACGTGCAACTTTGAACCAAAAATTTGAAAGCTTGCAAACAAGCCCAAAACAGATCATTTTAGGACTATTATACCAGAGCAAAACTGTCCCTAAATGGAGAATCGTTCTCTATCACTCAGTTTCAATTGCAAAATTTCCAACATTATGTCAGAGCTCAGAAAGATGAACAGGCAGAAAACATTTTATAGGACTCTTCTGCTTAAACAGAAGCCCGAAAAATTAAATAATAGTAAACCAATCAAGTACAGCACTACAAAAATCTGTCAAAATATAGCACCATACCTGATCTTTGCACAACAACATCTTGCGAGGCAGAAGGAGGTTGTGCATCAACAGAACTGGATGACGTAGCCACAGCAGTAGCCTGTCCAGAGAAAAAAAAAAACAAAAGCAGATACCTAAGTCACAGCTCATTGTTGAGCTTAAAATCGAACATTCCCAAGTTTGCAATTCTATTTGTAACAAATATGCTTCCACAGTTACATTATATTTACGACAAAATATGGAAGAAAAATTTCAGCCTTAGCTTGAGAGAAAGAAGTCCTTGTCAGCATCACAATTGCAAAGGATCCAAGGTACGAAAAGGGCATTCCAGGTTAGAATTGGAATTTACATACCACAGGTGTTGGCACAGGTTCTCTTCTATGCGAAGATGGTTTGTGCCGCAATTTCAAAGACAGCACAGCATGAGGACAGCACTGTCTTGGTCGTTCACGATAAAACTCATCTGAGTCCAAGTCTATTTCATACAGATAAATCTAAAAGAAATAAACAAGCATTAACAGAGGGCACCTAATTTCAATATTTTTCACATGAGAATATGAATCTGGGTTCAATGGTTGAAGTATAGTTTATACAAAGTGGCGAGTTCTTGTTTATTGGTCACATCATCTGCAAATTTCTGAAAGGGTAAAAATTAGACCACCAGCGACTGCAACCATGGAGCCTAAATATAGTACCCTGATTCCATGCAAACTTCAACAGATAGGCTGATGTCATCATTTTTGAAAAAAGACGAAGAGCTTGGGATCCTAGAGCATATTTTATTAACAGACATGGAACCATATGACAAAATCTGAGCCAAGAAATGTTTTATTTCTGAATACACCACCTAAAAATTAAAGGCTCAGCAGGTGGCCATTGCTAGAGAAACAGAGATTCCTGGTTATCTGAGAGCTGGAATTCCGGCTACAGCTGGAAAAGTTCCATGTCTGCATCAAGCTATTTATGTACATATTACCACCGCAAAAAAATGTTGAATAGCAAAGGACAAAACTCTCTGATTTGAAGAAATAGCAAATAATTTTGAATCTGCAGACGAAAAGTTTTCCTCGATTACTTCCACAGAACAATAAAAAACTATCACGCAAAGGCAAAGACCAGATGTCGAAAAATCTGAGGTGCAACAATGCATACAAATTTAGTTCCCAGACTCTTCAGTTGACTGATGTAAAGTATGATGGCCACACATAGGATGATTCTCAAAGTTTATGATGTGCGCTCTTTTGATGTGTATTTGACTACTTGACTTATATCTCCATTAGTCCTTCTATCCATCTGCACAAATCATTTTCTTGACAAATATTCCACTTTCACTGCATGGCCTCTGTTTATTCAGGTTTCTCGCATATCCCACTGTTTCAGTATATGAGAATTAATCCACAGGCACAGTGTGATTGGCAAAACAAACAACTTACTCTTCACAATTGTATTACCTGAGATGCATCAAATGCTCGATCATGAGCCATCCTTTTTCCACGCTGGAAATTCTTTGATACATGTCCATCAAAGTCAGGAGTGGGTTCCATCTCACTATTTTCAGAACCAAGAGCATCAGCAACAGTTTTCAAGCGTCCCTGAAATAAAAACAATCTAGTGGTGCAACTTTGAGGGCATAACAATCAAAAAGGTGTGAACGATAACCATTTTTCATAATTATTTCATAGATAAGGCTATTTGAGCAAAAAGTTCTTGCCTCTGGTAGCACATCTGGTCATAAGTTATTTACAACCAGCTAGTTATGGGATTAAGATCGGACCCAAGCAACCATGAAGAGAAATTGCTTCCTTCTCTTGAGATCAACCCTCTAAATGCCAATTTTATTGCATATTATCTATGAAATCCTTTACATTCAGAAACTATAACATCAGCTTGGTCGACCAAGACCCTATGAATATGCCTCTATTCAGCTGTGATTTAATAATTCACATTTCATTTTCAAGTTATAACTAACACAATTCTGACAATTCTGTGTCAGGTAACTTGTTTGCTCGTAGTGGGCAGAAAACGCTTACTCAACCCTTGATAACACTACCCCCCTCATTTATAGAAATCCCACTATTAATGTATTTAAGTCGTACCCCCACACCATGTGCACCTGTCTCGCTAGCTTCAGAAACCACTGGAGTAATTATCATACAGATTAAAAGTTAAAAGCGTTATTGCTCAAACATCTTAAGGGGCAGATGCAGGTCCCAAGAATAACACCCTAGGAATTCTGTGCTGCGTTCCACCTGAAACAGAGACAAGATCTATTTTCTGCCTATTATGCCTGGTTCCTATTGCGATGTAAGTCTAGACTTAGCTTCGACTTGTCATGTTGACAAGCTTCGGGACACGAGTGGGAACTGGATCCCTTGGCTACTTTTAATTGAGAGATAACGGCGCAAGGCTTGTCGCCCAGAATGAAAAATGCTTCATTTTTTAACGACCAGGCCTGCTGAGTTTTATTGTTTGCCTAAGTACTCTGGGGCAATTAACCAACTTAAACTGCATATGCTGTGTTGGAATGCACTATGGTAATCCCCAATGACTGCTCCACTGCTCCACTGCTCCACTGCCACCATTTCATAGAACCACCTGGTCAACCAACTTTAACGCTAAGAACCAAATGTCAATCAAGGTGAAAATGACAACACTTATCCTGCAATGGGAACGGTCCCACCATAGCTAAGCCAAGCCTCGTCAACTAGCCAAGCTAACCCTTACACTGCTATGGGTACCATACTTAAACTGCCTTACTGGCAGTGTACAAAATGGGCAGTTTTATATTCCAAGTGTATGGAGAATTCTGTCAAAACATACTCATGGATATATTCATATGGAATATAATTACGAATTCAGGTACATACTGGGTTGAAAAAATTTGTTTGACTAATTAAGCAGTTTGTCAAGTCATTGCTAAAAAAAAAGTTAATTACTACTGCACATCAAACAAGGACAGTATCTGAAAAAAGTAGGAACACCACAAAAGTAAACGCATTTGATTTTCTTGGTTCTTCGCTTTGCAACAAAACTTGAGGAACACCTTTAGTCACAATTTCTGTTAACTGACATGTACATGCCTATTTTGAAACAAAATAGACTTAAGTACCAACCTTCCTATTCCATTCATTTTGGATCGATCAAATCATAGCAATAGATTGCAACATGAGTTGAAGCTTACAACATGAGCAAGGAACTTATAATCTCAACCCTATGCTAGTCAAAGAACTCCTAAAATTTCTCCCTATATCCAATGAGAAGCAATTTTCCATCAGCGCTCTTGAATATGTATACCCCCGCCTTCCTAAAAATATAAGTCAGTTTATATCTTGGTTTTATGTAAATTGCATTTGCTAAAAATTTAAAAGTTTCTTTCAGCATGCAGCTGATTACTTATAATAATTCCGATGAGCAGAAATGACACAGAAAAGTCATGGTGGGTACTGGGGGTCTGACACCCCCCCGCCTGACTTTGTATGTGTTGACCCCTTCTGTTGCGCTTACTCTTCTTACAATAATAGTAAATGACAAAGCTTTGCACTTTGGCTAAAATTAACTATAAACACCTACACATATGATATAATACACGTAACAGAGGCCTACCGCAGGCAGAAATTTTTAAGCTCATGAGCTGGGTCATCGTTAAAATTGCAGGTTGTAGCGGATAGTGCCTCGACTCCCCCCCAAAAAATTGGCTCCCCCCCTAAACAGGCTTACCCCCCTGAAATTGAAAATTTTACAATTGAAAATTTTACAACTCCCCCCTATACCGAAATTCTAAAAATTTGGCCACCCCCCCAGGAAGCAGGGTGGGTGGGAGGGTGCCCACTATGAAAGTAATAGACTTCATACAACTTCTCAATACTTGCCAGTCTGGTTTGGGACAGGTAGATGTAGCTGATAAAAAATATACGATGCAGTTGAAGATCTGACATGGCATAATAGGAATATTGTTTTTGTCATATCTTCTATTATCTTAATTTTGGTGGAACAAAATTCCAGGCAAGCTATCATTCTATCCACACTTACCCTCATTATTTTGAACATAACCAACAGCAACCCTCTATGAGAATCACTTGTAGAAGACCTTGTAATGACATCTGCACATCGAGAAAGGTATACCCCTATAAAAGAGAATGTATAATCAACCAAATTTGCATTTTGATGGCAATAATAAGCAATAATTGAAAGAAGTTCAATGTGTGGCAGAAAGTCACAAAATGTGTCCTATGACTGTCCTGGATAAGATGCATGCAAAGTGCCAGCTTACTGACCTGCAGCAAAATCACCTTTGCACAATTTACATGACTTTACCCTTGAGGATAGCTTTGAGTATGCCTTCAAAATACCAATCAGTTTATAAGTTAATACACTAGATATCATCTCATTTTCCCGATTTTAAAATATGCTGACATGATAAATATGATCGAGAACCGGATACGCAAATCGGCATATGAGGCTCTATGTTCAACAACAACTCTTGCATCCGCATCTTTCGATGTGGTGACGGTCTTCTAGTGCAGGCCATATACTATACTTTATGTTACCTTCCGTTGGCAATACCAATCTTCTCAGGTGCATACATTGATAGAAGCAGACGTGGTTATCTCAGAAACCTATCCGTCTACAAAACTCCACGTGCATACCATCAACTAATAACACTAAAACAAATAATCCTGTTTCAAGAACTCAACATTTCTTTTTCTGCTGAATAGGAAAAAAACATAGTCCAACTACCGACACTAACACTTTTCGAAGGCAGATTCCTGCACATTTTGGCAGACCAAGGGAAACGCCTCATGGGGTTACAATGAAAAGAGCACAAAGCATGTAAATGTAATGAATGATTCAAATTCCAGCTTTGAAAGACAAAGAGGTTGAGAGCAATACTGGGGCCAAAATTATCCAGTTAAATGAACACAATCAATCTCATGGGACTGCACATTATGTACATACAGTGTGGATTAATGATGGTATGTATGACAAATTTTAGCTCCATTTTATTCTACTTCTAAAGATATTGCATATTAAAGTTTGTATTTTGCCTGGAGTCATACTGTCAGCCTTTGTATCGCATGCTGACAATCACTCACTATGGAAGTTGTAAAGTAATAATCAATTGTGAAGCGAAGTATTCCATTACTGCACTGTGATTGGTCAACCATTCTTAAGAACTCTTTTTTGCTGCCAGTCCATGCTTTGTTCACTCTCAGGAACCCATCCGCAGCCTGAAAACGTTTGCTCGATGGAAATCAGATAAGGACTTTTCCTGCTTCAGGGATGAAAGCAAGTGCTCCTGGAGAGAAAGCCAACAATCTGAGTGAGTAAGTGACAACGGGATTCTGCTAACTTCACAAGCGACAAAGTTATGTTCTGCCTTTTCAAAATTCCAGTTACTGTAGTGCGAATAAATACCTGCCTGTTTGTGTGAATTTTTTTTTTTTTTTGCATGATTGAAATCCACTTGTTGCTTGCTATGAAAGTGTTCTTCCTAAATACTTGTAGCTTAGAGATTTTTTAACTCGCTTGCTGATCAATGATTTCCTGATGTCAGTGATGGCTTTCTTTTCATGCATTGTGGGAGACCAATGCTTCCATGTTAGTATGATGCGCCCGTTTTTTTACTGAATATATTTTTATTTTCACTGCCTCAAGTTAAGGTGAACATCCCATCAAATCGATGGATAGAGAGTGAAAAAATCTGCAGTCCTTACTTGAGATGCAAGGTTGGCATAAATAGAAATTCTCTTGCGTTTCGTGCATGAAATCATCCTGCTTAAAGATGGATACAAAATAATTTATGCTCACGGTAGCATTTTTTCCATATATTTCGCTACGTTAGTTCAGATCATAAAATCAGAATTGACAACCAATTTACTATGTTGGATATCAGCCATTGAAATTCAGATAAGTTAACCTTGGCACAAAATTTGCCGAGGTGTAGACCCCTTCGGCAAATATACCTCTGCAGTGCTTCGGCAAAAAATGTGCAGCAAATAGCCGAGAGACATAAACAAGTCGGTCACTCCAACATTATGGTTGTTGCATAGAGGATAGGCCCAGGCTTTAAATCTGTATCTATGACAGATAGAATTCTACTGCCGCAGTAATGCTGAAATCAGTTTGAGAGAAATTTCTGCCTAGCTGAATTTGAAAAGAAATAGGAAAAAAGAGTGGGAACCGGCAGTGCCTGCTATTTACTCTGCAAGCAACCCAAATAAGTGAGTTAATGTCACAGCTGCGACCCCCATTTTGAATCCAGATGCACCATTATGATTCTGAAATTTCCAAGAACCTGATAAGTCAACCAAGAAATGGACACATTCCTACACAGCATCAACCACCCGTCGAAGGAGTGTAGTTTTAAACACTTTCCTACGCAATATTAACCGATCGCAAGAGAAGTAAAGATTCTGAACAAGTCCTTGTTTACTTCCTGTAGTGCCAATGCGGAGCTGTAGGAGGTTTTCTAGATTAATTTCTAGTGCAACAGTAAATGTTTCCAAATGGTGCGAATATTTGACTTTTGGCTACGTGACTGCTTTTACTTGCAATATAGGTGGCGTGCAGGATAGGAAGGTGGAAGAGAGAAGGAAATGAAGAGCTTTGCTGCTCCATTAAAATACATCTAAGCAATGTGAAGTCCACTTAAGGAAGATTTGTTTTATCAAACACACTTGGGAAACATTACATACTGCATGGAAACATTTTTATAAAGGATCTGATTTATGTGTTTGCCTGTGGATACCTCGGCACTTTTTTTGCCGAGGCTACTCGCTAGAAACGCAATATAGCTCGACATTTGCTTCGGCAATTGCCAAATGCCGAGGTGAATTTCAATGGCTGGATATGCTCAAGTGTTCGTATTTTATCCCCGTACACGATCAAGTACTTTGACTACGCAGTCTTTCTACATCAATTAGCGCAATGGTTGAGTTCGCTTCACAATAGCCTTTCCCAATAAAACGAGTACTTTAACTTTATGGTGCTTGGTTACCCTTGTTTTCATGAGAACAAGAAAATCTACGCTGTTTTCAGCTTCAATTCTTCTTAATTTTCCTATTCTATGGCACAAGACAAGATTAAAGTGTGGTCATGTCTACCATAGAGTTACTTTCTTCACCAACCCATGATCTATCAACACAAGCTATAGACACTTGACTTTTTCATAAAGTCTCAGCCATACCACAAAGTTTGTTCAGAATTACTCATAATGGCATTGTTAGTTCTTTTCGACATTTGGGCTGAACCTCAGAAAGGGTTTTGTTCTAAGACTGTTCTGAATCTTGAGACGAATTCTCCCATTCTTACAAAATTGTTCTTATTAACAAAGGATGTAATGCTATTGATTTTCTCTGTGTGAAGTGTTGTCAAGGAAAGACAGAGGAGCTTGAAAGTCTTGGGAAAGCACAAATATAACTATGAAATGTTCTATACGGCAGTTCTATATGACACAGTGAGGCTAATCTGTGAATCATGTCATCCAGAACAACAAGCTTGGAGTCTTTCCAATAAGAGACTACTAGGGACACAATGTAAGTCGAGTTTCAGGACTGCTTGAAGGCATCCCTGAAACCCGACTGAATTCAATGGGGACTGCTGATAAAAATATTCTCATACTTTTGCACTTCTTGAGGTGGACGCATTGTATTATCAAGCTATTTTGTGCGAAGAGCAATAGCTGCTCTCGTGTGTCAGAAATAAGTCATGTTTTCAACTGCAGTGCGTCCACAGCCTTATTTATTCTGTACAGAAACAGTTTGGGAAACCTTCACGCTAGCAGTTGTTCAGGATGAAAGTCTTATTTTGTGGTACCTATATATAGTCTTCAATTCATCACATTTCTATTCCAGGGTTGATTCTGATCTGTTGGAAGTCTCAGCGCTTAGTGCTCAAACAATTCTGATTACAAAGTTGAGATTGATTTAAGACAACCATCATTACGGCAACATCCTAAGATTCAGTTTACTGTGAATATCTGGATTCACTGCACTCTTGCGGGAAATTATCAATGACAGACAAAAAAAAGAACGGAAATCGGCTCTGACAGGCATGACCCCCCTTAACTAATGTTTCAAAATATCTTTTTAGCAACTATAGCGAGAGTCATGAAACTTTGTGAATTTTCCTAGAATTTATCCAGGAGTATAAATCTGCAAAGCATGATAATTTCATTTTCATAGTGCAGAAGACTCAATTTTTCATACCAAAGGTCATGTTTTCAGCAAAAACGGTATAAAACAAAACTAAAAATAGATCTTTGGAATGGCATGCCATTATATTGACGGACAGAGTTTCGTGCAACCATTTTATTTGATGGACGTTTCTTCTTCCAAATAGAGTTTTTACCTCATGGAGAGAATAGCTGTGTATCATGACAGGAATAGATCTTGTTTCCTGGTACTTTTGAGAAGGGAATTATTAATGGCACACAAGAGCCTGTACTCTAAAGTACAGTTTTGCTTATATAAGATTGCGAAAAAAGACAATAAATCTGTGAGAAATGGCTAGAGATCAACTCTAAAACTCAATCAGTTTTGACGTGTATTTTGTCATTTACAGGCTGGATAAAGCTTTGGATGGAGTAAATGCTATAAAACCCCACAATTTCAAATTGAAATGTATTTTTATCCTAATTTCCAAAATGGACATTTTTCACCATTTTTCATACAAGTGACACCATTATGATGGCGTCAGCAAAAATTGAATGATGTTGTCAGTGAAAAAATGCCAGATTATTCGCGTCATGATGTACTCCGTACCTAACAAGTTTCATTAACACAGATTATGTGTCATTCTGAAGATATGGAGAAGGGGAGGTCATAATGGTCCCCTCCGCCCTAAATGGCCCCAGTATGGATAGGGTCAAGCAAACAATAGAGGCGTCACTCTCCATGCCAAGCATTGCAATATTTTCATGCAACCATGTTAATACTAAATGTTAAACTGTCTGCGCTATTTCATATGCCAGACACGGCGCCAAGAATTTTAAACTGGGGGGGCTAAAATCAAAAATTTACAAAATCTTGTGAAAAACAAATCACTCTGCAAAAAAAAACTTTACTTCGGCAAAAAAGTGTGTATGGGGGGGCAGGGCCCCCAGCCCCCACAGTGGCGCCGTGCATGTATGCACAACAGCTGAACACCTAATGAAAACGAATGGACAATTTGGGCAAGGACCAGCATGAAATCTCTATATCCTGTAATATTTCATGAGACTGACTTATCTTCACACAAAACTAGTCACAATACTAATGTTATATAGCATAGGACATCATAATGGGATAAGCTGAGCACATAGCCTAACGACACACTTTAGATCGATGAACACCTTGCCATACAATAGTAACAACTAGCAAACAGCTTGGGGGACATCAAGCAACAGAGAGGTTGCAAATTACATACTTTGGTACTGGGCTTATTGAGCTCACTCTCTTATGCCTTTGTAGGTGCCTTTCTTTTTATTTCAAAGAGGCTGCCCCTTTTCCACTTCCATGCTATCTACTCAGTCGTTTTAATTAATCCAGAAATCCTCGAATACATACTCTCACCTTGTGTCGTGATGTCCCAAACAAGATGGGAACTTCGTACCGTCACATACTCAGGCACTCTAGATGTCCAATGCACAAATATGGCTGCTAACAAATTATGACATAGTATATTCTGGAGCTTTGCTAGCTGTTATCAAAAGATCAAAATCCATCATCCATTACTAGTAGGACCTTCTGCAAACTATCACTAAGATAATTACGAGCTTCCTGCTTCTCAGGCCACTTGGAAAAGATGAGGAACACAACATGCGTAGAGAACGAAACTTTTAGGGCGGAAAAAGAAATACTTAACTATGAAAACAACACTGATCTGTACATAAAACAATCGGAAAAAATGTTCAGGATAAAAAAAAAATTAGCAGAAGACCTTATCATCAACATAAGAAAACTCCTAATACTTCTGAGCTGCATCGCATCATTTGAACCGACATGCATGATCACGATGAAATAACAGTTCAAAGAACTGAGAAACATGTCGCGAAGACTAGAGTGTTATAAGGGAGACCAGCTCCAAACTAATATGGCTCCCCATTCCGGGATGATCGCTGCATCCACAGAAATCGGAGTGGCACTTTAACGTATGAGGACTTGGAA
>JAOBRC010556898.1:0-11202 GCA_027575255.1 Scolionema suvaense | reverse complement strand
AGAGAAGTCAAACACAGCGAGGCTCATAAGGCTCATCTTCAACTCACCTTTTCTTTCGCACTGATCAGGGTTTCTGAGAAATTGAGACTTAGTTTTTCCAGCTGATCTTCAAGGATCTTCACTTTGTCAGATTCTTTATCTTCAGCATCACTGCACTGCTTCTTCAATGTGGCCAATTCCTGCAACGAAAAAAAAATCGTAACACTGATATTTTCACATCTTTTAATCCAGCTGATAGCTTACATACATGTACATGACAGAAGAAAGATTTGAAAGTAACCACAAAAATTCCAGGAGAATTCTGGAAAACTACATGATTGTGTCATTTTACCAAACCAACAAACATCAGATCGGCTTAAAACTAAATATTCTTAGATAACAATTATTGACTATGCTTGACTAACTGGTCATGAAGTTTTTGCAGCGTATAGACGATGAGAGATGGAACTAAATTGTATCTATAGGTAGTCTAATTTCGCTATGCTTTGCGCAAAAAGGTTATAAGATCCAATAATACTGAAGATCCAATCCTACAAAAAAATCTAGAGAATGTTTGCATTGTTGAGTGTGTTTTCTAAGCCACGGGTAACTAAGTTATGGGTATCTGGCCATAACTCTGAAATACCGACAAAGTCGACATGAGGATCAGCGCTTTTGGAACTATACCAACCCATAGAACATTAAAATCTTATAATTTCACGATCAAAAGATAAAGAGACAGTTGAAATTATCTCCAAAGAGTGAGTGCAATCACAAAATGGGAGTGTGCACCCCTTCTTGTCTTAAAAGTTGTTTCAAATTCTGAAAGTCTGATTGATAACACTGAGACAGTCAAATCAAGAAAATAAGCCAAGACAGCCTGTTTTTTCTCCACAGCCTCATAGTATCATTAGTCCTTTGCTTGTGGGCAGGACAACGCCGCACTTTGCACATGTCTCAATATACCTTATTCAGAGAAACTTTGCGAGAGAAACTGTTTTGGATAGACTTTCGCGCGAATTACTAAATCACAAAAAATCGTTAGATTAACATTTTCCGAAAGAAACCATTTTGCTATTTCGCGAGGCCCTGAATCCCCTTCCCAATTGAAAATGAATACCACACATAGTGGACTTTCGCGAAATCGTGTTTCAAAAAAAAATTTGCAAGATAAACTTTCAAGTGAGGACACTTAAGAACATATTCACAAGATAAACTTTTGCAAAAGCAGACCCAAAATCGTGAAATTCACGAAAGTTTCTCTCACAAAAGCTTCTCCGAGTAGCGTATTTTGTGAGAGATTGCAGCAAAGTACAAAAACACATTAAGCCGAATCAAGACACATATAGTTTCAATTTCAAGCATGATATCTTCTAGCTAAGAAACACTATAAAATTCTTTATACACAGCAAAATTTCAAACCACTCATCCAGGATACCAATGAAATAAATAAATGCTATATATTTTCACATCCTATAAAAATCTATCAAAATACCTTCACAAGGGGCAATCATAAATTTTTAAAAAAACAACCAATATGAAATATACAAAAGACTGCAAATTTATGAACAACAGCCGGGAACAGAGTGTGCACATGCATGTACACAAGGACTGAAAGCAAAAAGTAACCAAAAACGGGGAAGAGGTAGACCTTGTCATAAAATCCATTTTAACAGTGACATCCATGATATTGCTGACTTTCCACGTGCATGTAGCAAAAATTTCGCTCGAAGTGAAATTGATTTCGCAGTGAAATTTCGCGTGTCAATTTCGACATTGATCATTTTCGCTAATGAAACATTAATTTGATTGGTTCAATTTCATAAAGACATATTTTCAATGCAGCTACATCATGTGATTGGTTGGTGGCAAATTTCGTTGCAAAAAAGTAGAGACTCGTTCTACTTGTTTGCAGTGAAAAACTTCGCTTGAGCGAACAACAGCAGGAAATTTCCTTTGCAACTTTTTTAAACTGCGCACACACCAGGGCGAAAAATGTACACTATGTGGAAAGTTGCCGTTAGTCATCAGTTCCCTGAAGACAATGTTATGAACTGATCACGGAAACTTCAGTCCAAATTCAAATCACTTCCAATCAAAAGGCTTATGAAGTACAAGATCTCAGCAAAAACAATTTGCAATAAGCATCGTTAAAGTAAAACCGCACAGTTCGTCAACAAGAATCAATAAAAAGAAACAGTCAACTTTTTTGAAATTTTGGCATCTAAATAAACCTTTATAAGAGTCATACAATATACTAAGATGCAGCCAAATTTTCCTTATTTCAACCCATAAATATGTTATGATGAAATATGTGTCTGTAAGTTTATTTCAAATTCCAATTTCAAATTTCACGTTTCAAATTAAATCCGGAAGTCAAGATTTATTTCCAGGAACCAACTGCAAAGGTTTCTCACTCAAGAATACATTGACACTGAGAAGGCAGTTGTTTGAGGGGACAATCGTGCCATTGAATTATGAATTAATAATAGTAATTGATTCAGCAGAAGAACCATGGCTAACAACCACAGCAGAACGAACCAGCTTTTTCACAAGCAGATAGCATTGCCTATTCTTCATATTACACCCTTCTACGACTAACAGAAAGATGCCGTCTGTATAAGCAAAGTTGTCAAATGCACAAAGTGACCGAAACTCTGGTACAGACACAGCAGCAATAGGTCATACCCTCTTGCAATATACATAATAGGTATTTGACCACTGATTGATACTATGAAAATAAGGAAATCCTGAAACTTTGACCAACGATTGATACTATGAAAATAAGGAAATCCTGAAACTTTGACCAACGATTGATACTATGAAAATAAGAAAATCTTGAAACTTTGACCAACGATTGATACTATGAAAATAAGGAAATCCTAAAACTTTGACCAACGATTGATACTATGAAAATAAGGAAATCCTGAAACTTCGACCAACGATTGATACTATGAAAATAAGGAAATCCTGAAAATTTGAGTGCATACGTTCAAACGGTTGCCAATTTACGTCACTTCCATATTTTGTTTGAAATCACGAGAGGTGCTGCCCGGCCGAGTTTTGTTACATTTTTTGCAATATTTTCTTGAAAATTTGCATAGGTATGTTTTTTGACTCAAGGGATCCAAAAATGGCATCAGATTTGGACAAAAATGAAGACGATGAGTTTTGGCCATATTTTGTAATTTTAGCAGTTGTGCCTTCATTGCAAAAAAAATCAGTGGTCGATATGGTAAGTTAGCTTTTTCTGCTATGCATTCATTTATACCCTATAAACAACCTTTGGGCCAAAAAAGTCAAAAGTTCTAGTTCAGTTTACTCGCAGTGTTCGTTTGAAGTTACCTTATTACAGGAAATTAACGAATCATAAAATTTACACGGTTTGCCCCTCAACCGCGTTAATTTCACACACGTGTTAATTTAGTGATACATTGATTTTGCGACTGTGATAATTTCATGAACGTTAATTTGGTGCAAATATTGTAAAAAAGGCAATTTTAAATAAGTGGAAAATAAGGATTAAAACAAAAGGTTTCTTTCATTTAACATATATTTAATCCATCTATTTCTTCGCCACTCTTGCTATCACTGGATTGATTATTGTCAAGAATGTCCTTCAAAATCTGTGACGAATCCTCCCAGTATTCTGTATTTTCTCGAAAAGCAGCTTTTCTACGCAGCTTTTCTACGCAGCTTTTTAACGGCGTCTATTCCCTCAAAATTTTGCCATTTTGCTGTTATAGTAATAATGATTTCTAGCCCACCTTGCAGGAATGGAGATGGCTTAGGTGCCACTGACCTGACCATTCCAGAAAATTCACCGCCCTCCCTTATATTGCATACCATACATGCTAAGTTAATGAATGAAATTTATCAACACCTTAAACAAGCTCGTCCTCAGACAGTTTTAAATGGGTGGAAGTCAGCAGGGGCGGTTCAAGCAGTAGAGGGTGCCAAGAGTGGCGCGGCAGCAAAATTGAACCCTTTTGCACAACGAAAATAGAAGAAGTCAATTTTTTTAAAAAATGAAAGTTTCATAAAAATGTTTTTTCTATTCTGCTTCCCCAACCCGCGTTGATTTCATGCACCGGCAATTAATTTTTTTTTTCGTAAAACCGTGTTAATTTTATGCATCCAAAATCTAAATTTTTCACAGACCGCCTTAACATTGTGACACATTAATTCCATGATTCGTTAATTTCCTTTAATAAGGTATGCCCCTTTTTGAAGGTACAGGAAAAAACTATTTACAGCAAGCAACAAGTTACCAAAAGATATTGCAGCAACCAAGATGAGGCAGGCAGCAGTCTACCAGAAGCAATCAAGATTAAATTTCAGACAATAATAACGTTACATGAATGTCAAAACTATTAAACTAATATCATATTAAAAACAGAAACAACAGGATGATCTGCGTACTGAGAATAGTATTTAAGTGAAGTCGTAGAAACGCTCGAATGGAAACCCACGTAAACACTCTGACTGCTTCATGTGGAACTCAAAGTATATACTCTATCATTCTTTTCCAATGGAAGGTATGGAACTTCATCATTCGATCATTCTATTGTAATGCTACATGTGGAATTCCCCCATTCTATTTACATGCTACATGTGGAATTCCCCCATTCTATTTACATGCTAAATAGTGAATTTTAGAAGCTGGGATTGAAAACTTTGACCTGCTATTTTTGGGGAAGTCGTAGCTCTCGTGACTTACTTGCAACATCACTACCTAGAAAAGTTAAATCTTACATACAAAACTATGCTATTGAGTTCTCGCAAAATAACAAACACAATATCGATACAAAAACATAAATATCTGTTTACAAAATCAATACCAGACATGGCCTCTGGCGTCCAGATATAATGAAGCCATAAGAATCTGAAATAAACGAATACAAACTATCCATAATAGACATCAAAAATAAAAAATCAATTGTAACAGAAAACTAGGATTGAAAAAGGCTGTAAGGAAAATTCTCGGAAGCTTGGAATAGCTGAAGTAAAAACTTAGAGCATAAATTTGAGTGGCAACAACTGATAGAAAGCAAAAGTTACTCAAGATCTTTTAAAGTATGATTTTGGTATAAAAGTACGAGAAAACAGTATTTTGGAGCAGCGGTGCAAAGATTGCATGCATTAGAAAGAAACGAAAAAGTAGTATGACATTAACATGAAGACTTACTATTTTACGTGTCAAAGGTTCTCTATGTCCACTATTGCAGCTTTTAATGTCTGCGAAAAGAAAGCATTAAATAGATGTGTGTGTTTGTGGAAACTAATAAGTAACTTCACTAAATACTTCATGCACATTCATTATTATAGGCATATGTCAAACTCGAATACCTAGTTCAAATGAAAAATACACAAACACGTAGGGCACATTACTGCACCATCCGGCAAAGAGCAGGGACAACAAAATTCCAATTTACAATCCTGCTGGTCCTTTACAAAATTTGCATCAGGCTATAATTAAGTGCAAAGAAAACTCTAATGCCTACTAGACCGTGAAAAAATTCTGAAAATTCTGAAAGTAAACTTTTAACCCTGTGCGACGATGTTCTACTTAGCTCTGATGCATAGTGTACGCATTTACACCCTTAAAATTGCCTAAAATAGCCATAATTGTGGTTACTGGTGCCCATACCAAAAGCAGCACAAAAAGCATAATGGATATAAATAATCATGCCAAAGTCAACAGCTAAAACACTAGAAATAACAAATTAAAATACAAATAGCATAAGCCAAAAAATTTTACAAAAAACCCTGAAATGAAAAGGTTTGGACATAAATTGCTCCACAGTAAGCCAAACAAACCAAGCAACCTGAAAGAAGGTTATTTCCTTTCATCAATGATTTTGATCATCGTAATTCAGAAATGGTCATTCAGAGGTCGTGAAGGACAATGAATCAGTGAAAGACGGAAGTACAGTTTATAGAAGCGTTAAACAGAATAAGTATCAAAGCATTAACTTATTGCGGATCATGGAATCATACACACGAAATCATGAATTGAGGAAAAAGCATTGTAAGGTGAGTTTTATAGGGTATTTTATATTTGTTTGTGAAGTTTCCACAGTTTTCTGAAAAGTACATAAGCATGACATTTCAAAGGGGTTCTCTCCAGGGAAGGGGGAGGAGAGAGGGGTGGAGGAGGAGGGGATCTCATCAACATGTAAAAGGATGCATTTTTTAGACACTGTCGTCAGATGGTACGCGATGTAGAGGAACTCCCACAAACTGAGTAACCGTAATTCTTCGATTAAACGACTAGGGCACCTACTATATTTTTGGGCTTTCTCAGAGGGTGTCTATTCGAGGGGGCTTTAAAAGAGGGGGCGTCTAGTACATTTTTGTGCAATTCTTCTTTTTTCTTGCCTATAAACTTTATACATCAATGAAATATAGACCAGATTACATGTCAATACCATCGTATAAACATCATATGTTTCCTATTTCCACACACTTATACAAACTAAAAGCCACAAAACTGAAGTAATAATGTAGTGATGGTAGTAGTTTTACAAGTATTAATTAGTGTATCTCTAATAAGCACCCCTGTAGAGGGGCGTCTATTTGAGGGGGAGGGGGTTATTGAAAAATCTCCTGAAAAAGAGGGGCGTTTAAAAGAAGGGAGGCGATCAATCGATGCATTACAGCGTAGAAAATTGTGTCACACCGAAAAAACATATAATAATTGCAGTGGCCATAACTCACGACACCCATAATTACAGCGTTTCCAAGAGGATAGCGGAAACCTTGTAACTTTATAAGGCCAGTGTCTGGTGAACGTGGGATAGTTGTTCACATGAATTAAGACCAATATTTCTGAACTTAAAAGCACTTTCAACTCTGCTAATTCCTTTTTGGCCATAGTATTGCTATAAATACTTCAACAACACTCTAAAAATGATTGTTTCGGTAAAAAAAAAGACGAAAAAAGGGTTATCCTAAGACAGTCTTATTTGGATGTGACAGAAGATCCATAACATGAATGCAACTCTTTTAGCGAAAGGGTCACAGCAATTTTTACAAAAACATACAGAATAGATCTCGAATGATTTTCAAAAATCCTCGAAACTGGTGGCTCAATTGGCCAAAAAACCACAGTTTTCCCATATATGACCCATACAGTAGACATCCGCAAATTCAAATGCTGCTTAATTCGAACTTTCACTATTCGAACAAATATTCAAGTCCCTTTGGTTAAGAAAGTCTTACATTAAACGCTGCTTAATTCGAACATTTTTATTAGTCCTGTGCATGTTCGAATTAGCATATGTCTACTGCAATTCAAACCATAGCTGCACTTGCTACCAAGGTTCACACCAAACTGACAAAAAAACTGATGGAGGAATATGTACCGGACATCCTGATGACTGATGATACACAACCTACATGAGATACGAATAGACTGTTCAGACCTTGTGCAAAAGGACGTTTTTGGTAAAGAAGGGATCCGAAAGCTCATATCACTGCATCAATTTAATACATTCAGTTGTCAATGATTTCGATGATGTTTCTATTTTCCCAGTGGCCAAATATATCACTAAATAGCCACATTTAATGCATGATAAACAGCTGTCTAGCATCCTACAAACTGTGCTGTGCTCCAAAACGAAATCTTAAAGAAGATTAGAATAGGTTTTTCCACAGTAGTAGCAAAGCAATGCAGGAATCCTTTCAAGAAGCTAAATTTTACAGAATTCCCTACTACATGCAGGCCTTGTCCCCCACAAGACTTCTTGAGCCTTGAAAACCTACCCACTTAAGCCTCTGCGGAGTTTGTGCTGACCATCAGTGGCAGGTGGGAAAGATTCGAGCCGTTAATCTGTGTGCAAAGCGCTGAGTGATGCCTTGACCATTGATCTTTGGAATCGCAGATGCAATAGTTTAACATAGCCATGATAAGCATATATTATATTGACTCTAAATTTTATTCTTCGACCATGGTAGTGCGTTTAAGCATGATCCTAAGAAGCCAAAAAAGAACCCCGGCTTCCGTGATCTTTGTAGTACGATGAGCAGCTGACCATGGCATGCAGTTCATGCATTTTATTACAACTCGGCTAATCTATCAATAACAAGTTTTAAAGATCCATCGAAGGTGCTATATACACTTCCAATTGTGGCGAGAGGCATTGAGAGGCAGGTAAAGACTGCCGAAGGTCAGGTTGGCTCGCTCAGAACAACATGATAACTGTCTACTTTTCGCATGAACAAGTTTGTATGGTAGAAAATAAAACTTAGAGATTATCATAGGATTATTTAATTCAAATTAGGGTCCCTTGATTTTTGGTCCGAATTTTTCTTTAAGGTCACCTTCATCTGGCTTGCATGCAAGGGAAATCCTGTCCAAGGGGTTCAGAGGTACCTCTGCACTCTTTCCAGATGAGCTGAAAAAAAATTGCACCTGCCAAAAAAAGGTTAAAATCATGGAACGGTTCAGTAGAAAGTAAAGCTGAACATTTTACCTGTCGAAGTTTGTCATTTTCAGACTTGTAAAGCAGGAGTCCACTAGGGGACACGCGAGTTTGCCGCTGACTCTGTTCCTCATATTCAATGTTGGCATCTACACCAGTCTATAAGTACGAAATAAACATAGCTAATAGCGTATAAATTTCCTATAGCATCCAACGGCATGCGATGTCTCACTCTGATTCAGAACGAAATCACACCAAAAAAGGTGTGATTTACACTCTGATTTGCATTGTATTCATTATTTGAAATCAACCATGCATGGACGAATGCGACCGACACATCACACATAGGGGTACGCCAGCAGTTATGTGCTATTGGAATAATGTGCTATTGACATCACAATGTTAACCTGGCTTGCTTTAACACAAGCGACTGAAGAAATAGAAATCAAGTCCTGATGAAGGAATAAAGAGGTCATCGATTTTTATATGTACACAATATCTACAAGAGCTTTATTAACTCTGTCCTTGTTCATATAAATCATCAACTTATCGAATCATAAGACCAAGAAATGCAGTGACATATCTGGGGATGCAACATAATGCAAAATTGCAAACTCAAAAGTGGTCGTGGGGGTGGGGATGTTAACACGCTGGACTCTGCATAACGAAACATTTACCTCGCAATGCTGCGATTTTGAGTTTGGTGAGCTTCTGTCAGCGATTTCCTTCTTCAAGCAGCTTATGATGTCCTCCAGCTCTGATAACTAAAAAAAAAGACATAAATGTGGTACAAAAATATCAAACCCTATCATGCTTAATAAATGGGAACAATGGTCAAATTTTGATAGATAATATAGAGCACAACAAAACATGAGATTCCCCATCAACATCGTAACAAAAGCTTGCTTAGTTCTGGAAATATTCTCTCTCGAAGTCTAGCAGCTACCATCTTGATTTCTCAGTCTTTCATGATGTTATTGGAGTCTGTTGCTAAGCATTGCTATTTCCATAGTAACACAAAAGCATATGTTATTTTCTGTGAGCTTAGCCTTATGGTCAAGTGAGAAAGACAACCTTTTATGATAACTCAATGTTGAGTATTTTGGAAGCAAAACATAGATAGTTTTGAGTGTGACAGCAAAGACATCATCCATAATTAGTGGCAACATAGTAGCAGGTGGACTTAGAGAATAAATATCTCCAGAACTACACAAGCTTTGATTGTCATGTTATATTGAGCTCTATTGCATCTGTTGAAATTTCACTACGACCATTGTTCCACTATAAGTCCACCATGCATTTTGCATCGTTATATTGTATATTGTTTGTATGGGGAAGCTGCAGCAAATGTGGCTCTGAATACCATGGTCAATGATACAGTAGGTAGGATACAGGCGAATTAATCATAAGCAAGGAATCGAACTGATTGCCGCATAATTAAATGCCACCAGACTCAAAAAACGTCTTGTGCTCTGGATTGGTTTTGCTGTCATACTGCCATTTTTGCTGCCGCCAAATTTTCCACGTGAATGCACTGGCTTGATGAACAGATACAACCAGTATTTGGTTGTTTTGTTCTTTTTTGCCAAAAGTTGCCAAGCCAGCATTGCATTTAATAATAACTAGTCCTGATTTAAATCATGGTACTGAATATTGTTGCATATCCAAAACTGCTAAATCAGTGAATATAAAACTCTGAAAGAAAGTATTCCTTTGATACACTACTTCATACCCAATCAAAGACAAGTTCTAATAACAGAATAGTGCTACTGGCTTGACTATATTTTATTCCATTTTCAGGGTGCGAATTAGGCGCTCGCAGTTCGCAATTTGCGAAGCAATTGCTGCATACTCCTGAAACTGCGAAGCAGATTTCCATGAATGGACGTAAAAGTGCGAAGCTTAATTATATAATCCTGTGATTTCTTCATGATAAATTTTGTTGATTATTCCCACAAAATTCATCATCAAAGTATGATCAATTCCTCTCCAATTTTTAGATTCGATATAGGGGACAAAAATGCCAAGCAAATGTCATATATATATATTACCCACTGCATAGTTTTTCCCGTGGCTTTGGAAACACGTTGGCTTATCAAGTCTCTAGAATTATTTGGTCTGCAAATTTTTGAAAAAAAACATCAGGGTAGCTTAGTAGATGTGCTTAGAAAGATAATACTTGGGGAAAGACGAGAAAGGCAGCGTTTTGAGACATCAGGACTACTGTATGCACTATCGATCAGGATCTGTTCGTGTATGAATTAGGTTTTGAATGGACACAGTAGCTGCAGCTGTTGACAGAGCCTAAACAGACAGTTGCTGGTAAATACAGGTAGTTAGCTATCCCTACCAAAAGTTATAGATAGCCAGCTAGTGTTCTAACGATGCCCTTTCATTATTCTATAATGGATCATAGATTTTTTTAGCTTTTTCAACCCATAGTTGCATTTGCGATAAGTATTTGTTTCGAACTCAGTGTAATCTAATCTTGGGCACAAAGAGACTTCAAATAACGAAAGCTCGCCATGCAACTGCCCAGGAGCCACAAGAGGGGGCTAACAAATCCCCCTAGAATCTCCAGTTGCATAGTGTAAAAACTGCGAACCTGTTTTCAAGTTCTAATTCGGACCCTGCATTTTCCTCATGCGTATATCCATCATCTCACATTTCATTTTCTACAAGATTGATGAAGTTTCCACCACATCAACTAAAGTGGTAAAGTAACTTAAATTCCAAATTTTCAACCAGAAGTGAGATAGTTCTGCTGCATGCGAAAAGTATACTGATATCATCACAT
>JAOBRC010556787.1:0-11202 GCA_027575255.1 Scolionema suvaense | reverse complement strand
AATCCAGTGAGGGCTTTCTTTGGTGACAAGAAATTCTACTCACAGAAAAGTGTGAATCATTTTATTGATTGAATACCTGGCAACAGCGATGGTCTCTCGTTACTGATCAAGTCTGTAAGAATTGGGACTTGGGTATAAAACAAATCAGAAATGCAACCCTGTGTACATACATCATGGATATTAATTCCCTCTTCTTGCAAGTGCGGTACCTAACAGTTTATAATGTCAACTTTTTTGTGTCTTCCCTGAATCCCTGCACACAAGCTTGGCTGAAACTATTAAGAATTGTATCCATTTTGATCGAAGATGTTATTGTAGTTAAAATCTTACTTAGATGGAATTTTTTTTTGGAAGATCCAGGATCTAAGGTGAAGTGTAAGCTGAAAATGAACATATCAACAGCAATCGATTAGTGTGGACAAGAAAAATTAGCCGCAAGAATTTCACATTTGAAAGCTGAATTTATGTGCAACTTCACCTTCAAGTGACCCTTGGTCGAATAAAACAGCGATTCTATGACCAATGCTGAGTTTTATCTCCTACAACACACATCCTTAAGCTGCACAGGTACAAGTAGCTTGAAAGCTGAAGTTCTCCTTACTTTTTTATGTTCTAATCTGATCTTTCCTCGGAAATATGTATCAAATTTGTTTAACTTAAAACATAACTAGGTTCCTAACTTCAAGCAAGGGGAAAAATAATATGATTTCTGAAGTAGCAACATAAGTTCCCTAATTTGCTGGGAAAGGGAGGACAGGTGTACCTACCAACCTTTCAGACGTCTTCGAAATTAAACTGTACACTTTCCAAGGTTGAAGTTCTTATTTGCGATCAGTTGGATCAATAAAAACAAGCTAGTCCAACAACCTTGTCACTCAAATGGTCTTGCTAGGTAGCTGCTTGCGGTCAACACTTGCTCTGTGTGCGTGATGCCGTTTGTTCGCAGACACAAGCTTATCAAAAACTAACTCTCCCAGCTAGCAAGGAAGTTCGAACAGCTAGCTACATGCGTACGGCAATCCAGAGATACTAATCGGTCAGCTGAATTACATATCAAATGATACTCAAATCCTCCTATGCTGTCACGAGGGTGCGATTTCAGTCAGCTTCTGCTCTGCTTCTGTCTGCCTGCCTGCAGCCATGTTTACAAATTTTCACCGCGTCGCTGGTCTCGATTGCTCAGTGCATGTACAGATCTTAGCTAGCTGAGTTTCTGGTCAATGGAGAAAAAGTAAGGTGTGAATAGACCAATCAGCAAAGTGCCGGCCCTACGTCACAACATGTCTCGCTGCTCCCCGGTTCATGGTGGAAATCGAAACAAGATGGCGACGACCGTACGCATGGTTCAACACTAATTTTTTGAACGTTAGTGCGGTCAGTGGGAAAAAATATTGTTGTTTTTAGGATCAGACCAATACACTCTTTGATTTGAGACAAACTTTCATAGTCACCATTAGTTCTCCTTTAAGCCCTCTCCAGAGTAGTAAAACACCTTCATTCATCACAAACCTGCCATATAAGTGACTTGGCTCACACCAGGGATCGAATTAAGCGACCGCGAACCGCGATTCGCGATCCTACAATTTAAAATCGCGATCCTGAAATCCGGTTTGAATAAAAATCGCGATCACGGAGTTGATGCTTCAAGATTCAATCTTCGAGCATGGGCTACAGTGCAAGCAGCTGTGATGCCCCCTCAATCTGCCAACCACTAGAACTGCTATTCTTAGCAGATGTGAAACAAGAGGAGTGCGTTCGGTATCGCCTTCTCATCAGTTATGCGTCATACACAAATAAAAATAGATAATCGCTTGATGCAACCGATCTCTTGCATAATCTGGAGTCTGTAAAAAGAATGCCTTGAGATCAATCAACTTCAACTATCACAAGCGTTTTCATTCAAAAGCATTTATTTGATCGACAAACTATGCAGACCTGTCAACATTAAGCAGCAGTGTAGTTGAAAAAGTTTGACGTTTGCACCCTACGATTCAGCTCTATTCGGCCGAAAAATGAGCATCCCTGAATGTCGGTTTTTGTCCAACTTATTAGTGGAGGAAAGTGCCTGAGAAATCAGCCGTCGAGAAATTAAGCCAATCATATCACTTTTGAGCTTCATTCAAAATGGAGGCCAAAGCTACGACAGGCGCTGTTGCTTTACTGAGAACGGGCTCCTTTCCACTCAGAATCTATTACGAAAATGAATGTGATTATTATCATGACGTGCCGCCGATGTCCGGACAACTGAAGTATATATGTGGAATATCTATGCTATTCACTATGACCAGATTCTTTTTACTAGCTAGATAGGAAGGTAGGTTTTGTGTAGCAAGCTCTAGCTAATCTTGTGCTGCACGGAGACAGGACTCCTGGGAAGTACTTTCACGGAGTTTAATTTGAGATGTTCACGGTTATTTTAAGTGAATTTTGGTGTGGTTTACAACCTATAAATGCTCTAGAAAGGCAAAGCTTCCAGGGCTCTGCCCACAATGCGCCCCTACACCCCCAGTTGCATGACTGCGGCAGCTAAAGCTGCCTCGTATTTTTCGCGATCGTACTTTTATCCTTTATTCGACCCCTGCACACTTAGTGTGTTCTGCCTAAAACACGGGTTGAGTGGGGCCATTTTTATGATAATTATTAGGAAGTTTTTTTCAGTTTATTTCGAGAAGATGATTAGTATTTTGTAAATTTTGGTGTGAATCTTAGTAGAAACACTACGAAAAGTTGTGAACCATATGTACCATGTGTGGGGAAAATCTGGTTATGCTTGTGGGTGGAACTTAATGTAAAAAATGGCTGTTTTCAGGACTTTTTTGACATATTTCAAGAATGTTTTATTAGCTTTTTGAAAATTGTTGATGACCTTGTGGGTGGCACTTTATGCCAAAAACTGGCCATTCGTGTGGGTTTTTGAATGTTACAAGAACAAAAACTTCATTGATGGTTTGTAATTTTTATATGAATCTTAACCCCTTAGCTGGGGGGGGGGGCGATTTGGGCCCCCTGGTAGTTTTTCCGTTGCCAAATGATAAGGAATAAGTTTTATGCGCTGATACTTGCTGATAATTCACAAGATTTATGACACATCATCTGAACTGAAAATTTCATATTTTGGGTCAAGTCCCATTGTTCTATTATTCTTATGTTGAAGTCAATTGGAAATGGTCATACATGTCCAAGGCATCAATAACCCTTGTTTTGCTTTCAAACTTCTGCATTGACCTAGGATAGAACCCTGAGTAACAAGTTAATGCATAAAAACGCTATATATGGCATAAATTTGCGTAATTACGTCATTTTTAATTTGCTTATTCATATTACACATTCCTATCGTCTCAAAACAAAACCATTGTTTTCAAAGACAATAAGACAGTGACAGGGGTCAATGGGGTATTTTTGAAGAGTTCGTACCAAGGACTACCTACCCTCCAAGTTTCATGGCTATAGCATGTGTTGTTCTGGAAATAATGAGGGGGGCGATGTAGCCCCCCCAGTCTTTATACATCTCGAAAACCCAAGCTAGGTAGGGTTAAGGGCAACAGTACATCTGTTACTGTTACTTTTACCATATATACTATTGGCAAACATGTGATGAAGAGTATTATCCCAGTCTGATAATTCTGATATTTTGTGTCTCTAATTTATTTTCGAAATAGATATTTCAGAGAATCGGTTCGCCGCCAATCCTTAGATTTTATTTACTTGTTTTGTTAATTTTCTGAAGTGTAAGTTCTCTGTTGTGGAGATCTGAATCTCTGTAGACTACTAGACAGTGACTAGCTGCATTCAATGAATTTAAAGTTGGTGGCAACTTCCATTGTTTTCTAGTGAACTTAACGACTTTTCCTATAATTGCCCACCTACTGTGAATTACGTGCGGAGAAACATGATGGTCCTAAAATCACAAAACCGGCCTGGCAGATCATAGCTGTTCCTTGTGAAGATTTCTGGTGGAATTTACTCATGTTCTTATGGGTTATCCTATTAAAATCCTTTCCAATGCTCAGAAGTGGGTATGAAGAACTACTAGATTTGATCATGACCTCTCTTGACAACTTTTTTGTGTTTGTTTTTGTTATCACATATTTTGAAGTATTTTTATTGTTGCTTTTTGTTCTTTTGTTGCATGGGTTTGTTTCCATGTGTGCCTTGGAGTGTCTGACCATGTTCTGTGTGTACTTTCCAACTTCGGTGTTGCCTTGATAGGGCTGAGTATTGGGTGCCCGTCAAGCAAATTTAATAAGGTTACAGCCGGAGTCCCAAGTTCCTGCATTGAGATGGTCATTGCACACTGAAAATGAGTTGGGTCACGTACTCTGTCAACTCAATCATTTGTTTATTTTATGGTCTTATCTGTATTGATCTGTGGAGGTGCCCATCCATCTTATATACTTATTTTTTGGTTTTCTTGTCTGTCTACATATGTCATCGGCTGACATTTTCTCCCTGCTTCTCCTTGTTTAATCCACTCAACGTCAAGTTGTGTTGCTCATGATACAATTTGTGTTGTATGTTTCTCTTCATCTGACACGGTTCTGCTTTGCAAAGCCATGAATCTTTTCAAATGTATATATTCATAGTGTCTAGCTTTGCTGGGTTTGAACTCAAGATAGAAATACCTTAAGCAGTACTTGGCTGATGGTTATGGTATAAACATCATAAGACTGATCTATTAAGCATGCAAATAATACTTGAAAAAGATGCACGCAAACTCCTTGGACTAATTGGGGCTTAGGGCATATTACAATGTAGTGTATGACTTAGCTAGCCGAGTGCGCTGTGTTATATTGATTATGTTGTATCTTAAAGCAAATGTGTCCCAAAAATTTAGGAAGCATTGTTTGCATAGTAAAGTGCACTGCCAGCTCCCATACCAAATTTCACAGTTATAGACTCAGTAGAAATGCTGCAATTAGAAAGCGAAATTTCACTTGTTGAGTATGAGAATTCATCTCAGTATTTACCTTTTGTATACCTGCTGTGCTCTTGGAGAACAATAAGAATGTGCATGGTGCAAATGAGCTGTACTTCGTATAATATGCTAGACTTAGCTTGTGTAGTATAGGGTTCGGGAAACCGCATATTTTGGCATGCAAGAAAAAGTGTAATTCGGTATAGATATGGCAATATTGCTATGAGAAGTCCTTGAAGTATGGCAGTACTAATGCGATTAGCTGGAAAACTTTTTTGGGCTACTGTTCCTTTAAGAAATGTGTTTGAAAGACTTTCTTTAAATCCTTGTTCACCCCATGTTTTAGTCCAGGAATATACCATGCATGATGTATGTATTTGTTGTTCTTGTATGCTTGGGGATGCTGTTGTGTGATACTCTGCCTTTAAATGTAATGCCTTTGTGGACTTATGTTTTGCAGCTTGCTTGTTTCTGAACTAAATGAAGTTATCCGGTGAGCATGACTCATCATCAGTGTTTTCGCTAAGTTTGTCATTCTGGTGTGATGGATGAGGAAGACTCTTGTGAGTATATATGTCTAGCTTTTACAGATTATTATTGTTGCATCTCTGCTTGTTGACAGCATGGGTGTTTGGAGCAGTATACGATAATACCCTCCCTCCCCCCACACACACACTCATCATGCAATTTTTGCTTGCTTACCAGATCATGCACCTCTCTTGCGAAACGATCCTTGAAAGGGCTGAACTGGAGACATGGATGCGTTTCGACCTGATTAGGCCTCATCAGGATGACACACCTGCCTGCTGAGTGCATAGATAGAACAGCACTCAGGCAGCTTATCCATTGCTCAGGCCTCTCATTTAGACGCGTGCGATCACACGCCCACACACGCGTCAGCCGAATTCGATAAATCGCTCGCGCGGGAGTCTAAACAACACCAGATGTTTTTCAAAATATCTTCGAGTCAGTCTTCAAAATATACCTAGGCTTAGCTACTTACATTTGCAGCTTAGATTGGACTTGTTCCTTTTACCGACCAGTTTGTAAATAATCTCACAGACTATCCATGCTGCGCCATTCTGCCATTGCTGCATGCAGCTTTCAATCGAAGCCTGGGTGTAAGTTGTCATTTTCAAATGATCTATTCACACTTCAAACGCGAGAGAATATGTAATCGGAACGTCTCGCTACACGAAGAGCGACCATGTTAGCGTGTCTACTGTCTGACGGCAAATCAACGGATAACGAGTTGATTGTCCAAGTAGCTGCAATATTTAGTGTGAGGAATCTAGCAAAGTACACTGCTGACCGAACAGCGTATTTGTTGAGTGAAATAAGGATAGCCTGCTCACAGACTGATCGAGAAAGTCAGATTCTCTCACAAACGAGTGAAGTGCGCTAGGGCTGGGAGCAAGCTAAATAAGGAATGCTGGGTGGAATATTATTTGTCCACAATGAACCGTGTCTTGCGACCTGGTCGAGAATTTTACGCTAAGGAAAGATGGGGCGGCAGCTGCCACATGACTATGATGGCTTTGCGGTGCCTGAATGCCGAAGGTTAGCTAGTTAAATGCCTGTAGGCAAAGATAACCTAAAGAGCAATATGATAATTAGTAAATCTTCTTGCATATTATATCTGTCTTTAGCAAGGAAGTGGTCGCCTCGGGTTTTTATACTGTGATGTCTAAGGCATGAAAGGCTGAATTGATACGTGAACAAATTCAAGGAAGGCTCATCGCACGTGTCGCACGTGTCACCTCTATCACGCGTGCTAATCATCGCACGCATGCGTTTTTCTTAATGAGAGGCCTGATTACTTGTGGCGATAGATAATGCAAGAACTAGAGCAAGCAAGACATGTGCAATCAACTCAGGAAGCTGTACAGTGCTATACACACACACCCACTCTTATCCCATGAAGAACAGCTTCATTGAAGCCCAAAAATGTCGGCGGGACAAAATTTTGGCGAAAAACCTCATCAAGGGAGAAAGGGGTACAGCCATGGGATGGTTTAGGACTTCTTTTGCTCTCAGACTTGATACTTTTGGGAGCCTTTTTCGCAGGGCTGGAATTATTGGAAATGAACATGAAAATGGCTGTGTGGCTTTTATATTGCGCGAATGGGGGTTTCATCTGTAGGTAGCGGTCCCGATCTGCAGTACTTTGTAGTTTTCTTCATTAGCTGATAACTAACGAAGTGAAGTGGAAGTTGGGACACCAGTGCACGTTCTGTATCATAAGAGAGGTCGTCAAAGTCAGAACCTGTGAGATATCAGATATGCCTCGATTATAAGTTGATAAACAGGGAACGTTCTTCTATTTGTCGGTATTCTCACTGAGGACTTTAACCAGAGCAGTTAGTGATGTTTTGGAGAGTGAACAATATCTTCAAGCTTTGAAGATTGAGTTTCTGGAATCGGATAAACAGACCCCTGTTACTACTTGAATGAAGCACTGGAAAATGCTCAACTGTGAAAAATAATTGCCACAAAATTTGTCCACCATTGAACTGGGAAAATCATGCATTCTTTACCAATTAACTTTGAACTAATGTCTGCTGTCTCTTATGTTGGTAAGTGCAGCACACCAAAATATTGTTTTTATGTGAAAATGACTTCTCAAAAAGTTATGAAAAGATTTAAGCCGCGAAAAGTTATTCCTGCGAAATGCAAACATTGACTGCGAAAGGAAAGTTCCTGGTAAATGTCTGAAAAATATAACCATGAAAATTAATTCCTGCGAAATTTCTTCCCGCTAGGTATACAAATTTGTTATCCAGCAACTCATAACAAAATCATATCAAAATGTCAAGAAAGCAGTTTTCAAGAAGCTCAGCGAATGGTTGAAGTTGGGGAGTCTTATTTACTGAGGCACACTTGAAAACCAGATATATACTGCATATAGCATAATTGAATTTGCAGAGGTCATACCAAAGGTATATTCATTGAGAGTTAGCAGCTGTTTAACTCTGCCTGATCTTATGAGTAATTAATTATTCATAACTTGCTGTGTCAGAGGGACACCGTAACGCCAAAATGTACAACGTAACGCCAAAATGTAGAGAGCAGGGTTTTTTATGGTTTTTAATTCTGACAACATACGTATCAGAATTCCGCCCCCCTCCCTCTCTGTTGTTTCAAAAATATGACTTTTCTGTGGCTATCTATATCTATCTATACCTATGGAAGATTGCTCTAATACCCTATTTAGCTTGTTTTGGTCTTGCAGTGCATCTTTTGTCACAGGATTGAGTTAGTAGAAGAGGGGAAAAGGAAAAATTCTCAATATAAAGTGTTTTCTGCATGCAAGCTTAAAGCATTAACAAACAGTTACTGATGTCTAATAAATTATTGTTTAGATTGTCCAGGTGGTGTCTTGATCATTAGTGTTAGAAGCTGTTTTGGGCCTGAGGACGCGCAGATTGTACGTTCTTGCGTATCCTCACCTCCTAAAGCTTGTTACTGTTGGCTTATCAGGCTGAAAATCGAGAATTCAAGATTTTGTTTCAGGAGTTAGTCAGTCACGATGACCAACAGAAGACAGTCTATTTAGCCTAATAAGCTGAAGCATTGTGAGTAGTAAGAGAGTAATGCATACTTCGCAGGCAATAGTTGCAGCAAGCATGCGAGTACTTTAGTAATTGACTTGATTCATTTAACTGTTTGATCCATCCTGTCTTCTCGCTAGACATTTTCGCACTTAAAGTGTGGTTTTTGTTGCTAAGGTAGTGAAACTTTTGTGTGTGATGTCTGCTTCAACTTATGGCTGATCTGCAAGACCATGGTATTCCACGGAACCACATGCAATGTAAATTGAATGAATGTAAAGTAGAGGACAGTGACAGTGCAGTGGAACTACCTATATATTTCTCATGGCTGCACTTTCCATTCTATGCTGCAGGGGATTGGTCTGATGATGACTCTTACAGAAGCAATCATGATTTCTTCTTGCTTTCAAGACGATCTCCTGACAATCGGCATTTGTATCCGGAGTACAATGCTGCATGGGACAGACGTGAAGCTCGTTTAAAATCTCCACGGGTACCTACTTCGGGGTATAATTCACCCTGTAAAGGTTAGTATCAGGCTTGCGGCATTTGCCGTCGAACATATATAATTTCAGCCTGTTACTGTTTTCCTATGGCATGCTATGACCCACATGCACATCAAGATGTGACACAAAGGATGTGAATAATGGCAACTTCATGATGCGTCGAAATTGTTGTGATTTCTCATTTTCTTGAAAAGCGTTTGTATCAATTAATGCGGTATCAATTTTTGCGATACTTATTTAAGTGTATGAAGGCCAAGAAAATATGTATTTTGCGGTACTTATTTTATGTGAATCATCTTGAAAAATCTGTGATACATTTTTGCAAAGGATAAAAAAGTAGGTTTTGAAATGATTTTTTATGCATTTAAGGAGGATTTCAAGAATTAAAGCTTAGAAATAATGATTCAAATATCAATTCCTTTTATTTCTGTCATGGTCAGATTGTGCAAATTTTTACAAAGGACTGTTTTTAAAAAAAATTCTGCGGAACTTATTTTTACAAATACCAGTTTTTTGGGAAAAATTATGGTATATATACATTTTTGTGAATGCTTTTCTATGAAAAATTTTGTGGGATTACTTTTTGGGAATTGGAGCTAAAGTGGCAAAAATAAGTATCCCAAAAATTGATATCACAAGATTTTATCCCCCATTAATTAATATGAATAAGGTATTGTTCTGAATTCAAATTCATGTTTGAGGATTAGAATTTTCTACCTTTAGGTAAACATTCCACACATAAAGGAAATGTAAATTCTACGTCCGGCATTCATAACAAGTTTCATGGGGATGAGGAAGACAATTGTGAGTATGGTTTGAATTTGCTTATTTTCTTTTTCATTTTTTGGCTGCAGTGTGCTAATAGTGGCTATTATCAAGTGCAGGAATCCTGTTTTTCTTTTGCTTTGTCTTGTTCTATTTGGCTTCCAGCCCCATCATCTTTGCTTGATATCTCTGTGCACAATGAATCTGCCGATATCAGTGGATTGTACTATGTGATCGTTGCATGGTAGCAACTACTATTTTTTGTTGGCCATTTTGTTGGCCTACACAGGGTGAATGGTGGTGCCATAAAACATATTTAAAGCTACTTTCAGGTTGCACGTCTGGAAAGCGCAGATGCTTTTCCCCCACTAGCTATTTTTCATGAATCATTTTCCCTCTTAAGCTATAGGCATTGTCTTATTATTCTGCTTCAAAGTAGGTTATTTGACCAAAGCCTTTTACCGCCAAAGCCTTATAATATCATCGACTTTGACTTATGGAAACATTTTCTGATGAGCTTACAAAAGCATGTGTCGGTAAAATGGTATATATAAGTTTAGTCAATGTGAATTACATTTGTCTTTACTATATCTTATCTTAATCAACTTGTCCAAATGTCACGACAAAGTCATGATCTCAAATATGGTGCCTATTTTTCTCTTTAGCGCTAGATTTTCACCCAATTCTTAAAACTCACCTCTTTGCTTTGCCAGTGCCATTGTAGTTATGCAGATTATCTGGCCATGCTTGTTAGTAATAGTTTGCAGTTGTTGCCCATACCAATTTAACAAACTAGTGTTTACCCCTGTCATTGAGTTATAAAGGAGCACTTCATTGGTGGAACTTCAGTCAATGCTGTACTTTGATTAGCATGTACATCTGCGTGCATTTTATACAATGTGATGCTGATTGTATGTCCCTTAGAATCCAAAATAACAACCTGTGTGACGTACTGGAGCTGATGTTGGTAGAGATGTTTTCTTTCAGTTTGAACCTGCAAGCTTTTACTTTGTTGAACCTGGATTTTTCAGTAACTATTCTCTGGTGCCAGTAGACTGAGAGAATATACTGGCTGTTCCTAGATATATTTAGCCCATATCTTGTAACAGCCTTTATCATTTTATGCTGGCATCAAGCCACCTACAAATGGTGTTTTGATTTATGCAGAGGTGTGTACATGTGCATGTAGGCAGTTCCTAGGAACTTCCTACTGGATCCAGGTTTTATTATTGACAGCAGTTTAAGTGTCAAGTTGGTGCTGTGTGTAAACTCACTAGTTATACTCAAGAAAGGCCAAAGCAAAAGTGTCGTCTCATTGATAAGTGTTTTCATCAAAACCTATTTTAGGTGTGGAATAAGCCAAGCCTAAAGTAATGATGTTGAGTTCATCAATGACCTCGAATCGTAGCATAGTACATCCCTAGATATGGGAAGGTCATTACTTTTTTGCTGTATTATGTATCTC
>JAOBRC010556676.1:0-11203 GCA_027575255.1 Scolionema suvaense | reverse complement strand
CCCGGCCTGTGTAGGGTTAAGACTTTGAATCTGAAAATAATTGAAGACGAGGAGTGGAACATATCCCATTTATGACCACGCTCACTTCTGTGCGAATTAAAAATTATGCCAATATTGGCTGCTTGACGTAACTTGTGGACATTTTACTCTACGAGATTGGGCTAATTTGGATTTTCTCCAGATCGGTTTAAAATTGTGTCAAAAGCTATCGCCTATATTGTGATGCACCAGTTTAAACCAGGTTAGCAAGAAAAAACAATGGTCGTCAAATACATAGAAATACTACATATTTCAAACATTCGGGTCAGATCTGCAGGCAGCTGTTAACCAAAACTTAAACCTATACCAAAGAAACCTCCTGAACTTTACAAATTGCTGTACTACTTTCTTTATGGTTACACTTTACTACTTTACACATTTCTTGCGCAGATGTGAAAGAAGCCTTTGCTATGTTCGACAAGAATGGAGATGGCACGATTTCAACAAAGACTCTTGTCACTGTGATGAGATCGCTGGGTTTGAATCCAACTGAAGAAGAGATTGAAGACATGATAAACGAAGTTGACGTTGACGGTAAACATTTTGGTTATTTCTTTTCGGATTAAGGTTCCAATGTTTTCTTAACTGAACTCAGAATTATCACCATTCCTATAACTGTTTTCTTAGTTAAAATTTGGCTAAAACCTCTACTTATAATAATAATATTTCGGTGTAAATCTAAAAGACAACGGCATAGTCTGGAGCCAAGACGTTTCACCGCTCACACACTGATATGCACGGCACTAGCAGTTTTCATGTTCGTGAAATGCTATCATCAACTACGATCAAGGTGCGCATTTTTCGTGTACATCTTATAATCGCCTGATTTGCTTCCAGGGCATTGCTTCTTGTTTTACTAGAAGTAGACTAGCAAGCAGTCCCTTCTTTCCCGCGCATCTTCCTATATACTTACGCGGGCATGATTGCACTCTTTGTGAGAGATAACGAGACGTTTAAGTGCGATGAGAGTTCAGGAGTTAGTAAAGAGAAAGACTGAGCAAGTCTATACTGGAAGGAGTCCCTGTGTTTGATTATGCAACGCTGAAATCCTATATTGCATTTTTTGCGAAAAATGCCCAAGAAATTCATGATTGAAAAAAAAGCAAATAAAGCAAAAAGGGAAGGTCCCTTTCTTTTCCTTGCACACAGAAAAAACATAGAATATCAGATGGCTGTCGATGTCCTTATAAATGGTTGGACCGGTCAGTTCACTCCCACTCTACACCAGCGGAGCATTGATGAAAAATGGACGGACAAAGAGAATGAGGGTTTTCAGGATACGTTTTTTGTATACGTTCCTTGTTTGCGAATCTTCGACGTAGGTTTACATCACTTTTCTATAGCTCTCTGATATTTCTCAAGCTTAGTAGCTGATTAGTAAGTAAGCATTTCAGAAATGTGTGATGTTCTGCCCCTTTTCGCTCCATAGGAAACGGCTTGATCGACTTTATCGAGTTCTTACTGATGATGAGCAAGATGTGGTCGAATGTTGACGATACAATACGCGAAGCTTTCAAAATCTTTGATAGTGACGGCTCTGGTAAGTCAGCAGCGATTGCGTTTTTGATTCAGATCACGTAGACACGTCATGCTAAGCCGTAGTCTATTCATAGTTATGAAGGAAATATATAATGTAAATAGAATAGGTTAAATCATCGTAATTACTAAAGCACGAACCCACCGAAAACCCACCCGAATCCATTAATCATATGTTCCATTAGACATCATACACGTAACCACGTATAGGCATAATTTTTTTGTATGAATTGAAGAACTGCAGTGTGGAGAAACGTGTTTGGATCCTGAGAAAACCCATGAAACGTTTGGCATAGGGGATTTCTTGGCTACAACAGTTACTCGATTGAACTCCCCTCGAGAATGTCTTGATCTCACTTTCTCAGCTTTCTCACCTCTCTTCACTCAGATTGAATATGCTAGGCTGCGAAAAGTCGCTGACAAAATTTGATTTTTGAAGCAGTAATGACAGAGAGATACGAAAAAAGGACTTTCGCGCATTTGGGCCTATTCGCGAAAGGTTATCTCGCGAAAATGTTTGGAAACGTCCTCACGCGATAGTTTATCTCGCGAATTTTTCCAAAACACGATTTCACGAAAGTTTGCTCAGTTAGTGTTCATTTTAGGTGGGGATAAGGGACGTTTTAGACATTACGAACTCGCAAAATGCGTTCTTTTCGCGAAAGTTTATCTCGCGAATTTTTAGAGATCCACTGATTCGCGAAAGTTTATCCAAAAAATTTCGCGAGTTTTCGACCTCGTGAAAGATTCTCTCGCGAAAGCTTCTCCGAATTTCTTACCCTCGGCAAGTTTAAGAGCTGTAAGGTTTTGTACTGAATTACGAGAAATTCTGGTCCCAGATACGCACATGTTGCGCAAGATTAGATTTCCGGTTCCTCTTAACTGCAACCTACTCCTCTCCCAAACAGAATCAGGACGTCAGCCAAGCCCCCCTCCCCCCTCCCCTTCATCCCCCCGGCTTCTATGAGAAAGGATGGAACTATCCGGTTCCAGTTGTAAGATTGCAGCTGACAACGATGATTCACGATCATGCGCAAAGCCTTGGTGATAATATACTTCACAGGTCCTGCATCGCATTGTTCGATAAGCTTTATTTTTCACTCAGGTGCCATCGACCTTGAAGAGTTCCAGGAAGTAATGACAACTCAAGGAACATCGGACATGACAGAAGTAGAGGTGAAAGATATTATCAAGCAAGTTGATGTGGATGGTGACGGACAAATCAACTTGGAAGGTAAGAAATAGAAAGCTACCGCTTTCTATCCCTCGAAAACAGGATTGTGCAATGCTCTCTCCTTTTTTTACCTAGCTAGTGCATGCCATAAGACTACATTATCCGCGATTTGATTTCCTTTGAATGCAACAACAAAGTTTTCTTGCTGAGCAAGAAGAACTTTCTTCAACTGAGCGCATGACGACCAAGGTCTGGGAAGTGCTTTTAACCCTATTTGCCCTGGGCTTTTTTTCTATGGGGGGGGGGGAGCTTCACGAGAATGGGGAGTATTGTGCCTCCCTCCCCTCTTCGATAACTTTGACCTGGAAAAAAAGATGAAAGCTGAAAACGCATGCATGCTGGAAGGTCTTCATGAAAGGACCGAAATGGAATTAATTTTGATCCCAAAAAATTGAAGGCGATAATGATTTAATTAGTTACCGCCACGAATAGAAATGTATTGTTTTAGTGTGCCATAAATGGATCCTTTGTATGACGTCAGGAAAGTCATTGATACTTGTAAGAGGCACAAAACCTTCCCAGAAGCGATTGGCCGCACTATTATGTACTTTTATGAAGTGGCCACACTATTATGTACTGTTATGGAGCCAGATCTCTAATATTTGGGAGAAAATAGCCCTTTTCATGATGTCAAATCCCAAAATTTGAACCAATCGCATTGAAGAAAACGCCTGTCCTGGCCAACAGGAGGCACACAAGATTTTTTTGTGCCAAAATAACCATCGATAAACTTAATGACAATTACCCAAGTTTTGCACTTTTTGGTTCAGGGGTTTAGCAATGGTGTTTTGACACTGCAAGTGGAGGTTAACCCCCATCCTGGAATGACAGATGCATAACTTATGAATCCAGATTTAAACGCATCTAGCATCGAGAACCAAATCCCGAAGCGGACTATAAAAAAAGGCATACACATCATACTTTGTGCCAGATTTGCATGTTCTCCTCTTTTTTCTTGTTTTATAGAATTTGTGAAAATGCTGAACACCTGATCATGGCAAAATCAAGATATGGACACTTTGCTGGCGGAGTGTTATTTGTTAATAGAAAGTGAATATGATATCACTGGGAAAAATCACCTCACAAAAACAAAGACGGTGCTACCAAAGAAAAAATGAGAACAAACTGCTTTACGCCCTTTACGCCTATTTAAAACCTCAACTGTTATATTTGAGATTACAACAGGTTAGTATTAAAACGAAATTGAAAAAAACAAGTCAGTTCTTCTTTCAGCTTCAATTTCACTCCCAAAATTAAATTTTGTTTTTCTAACAAACATCATTGCAAAGAGAAATAGCATTTGAAGATCGACATGAAGACATCTCCAACAAATATTCCTGGTATATTCATGGCATTACAATTCACGTATTGGTGGTTTTACATCAATCAGTTTGTAAAAATTGGACATCTTGCAGAGTGCGTTTTGTATATTGAAATTGTCTTTAATGTTAGAATATCAAGAATAAATACTTAACGTCTTGCATTTTCTTTATATTTTGATGTAAAACCATACCTTTTGTACGGGAGATCACGGAGCCAGAGCACTAGGGAGAACGTATACTTAAAAACCCGTATGGGTGGCGTTGAGCGTTCATTGGAAGGAAGTGCGTTTATGGGCCGAGGCTTTAAAATAGAAGGGGTGCATCTTCGGAAGCCATATGTTGCTAGCGGTGAGTAAAGAGCCGCATCTGCAGCTGACTGCAGCAGTTCAAGTTGCCTTCATTGAGCATTCGAACACAACGGAACATTTATTCGAGGATGAATTTTTTAAGATACAGTAGCTGGACTAATCGTATCTGGGTGAACCCAAGTACATACGCATTTCGAGATGGATGTAAGTAGATAAAACGCTATTTCTAAGCAATCTGCGTGACCATCCACAAGGCGAACGTGGCAGTATGCTGAAGTTAGTCAGAATATTTTAGCACTACACATCCTTGGCCCCACTTGGGAGGGGGGAATGCCATGTTTGCCTCCCCCTGGGATGTTTTCTGAGAAGGTGAAAAGGTGTAATTATTGCGTCTAGAACTTTCTTGCAATTAACATTTTATTGTAACACGTCAAATCAAATTATTGTTCTTACACGTTGGATCAAATTTCGAGCTAATTTTCCTTAGTGGTTCAGAATTGATGAAAATTTTGTTGCCGAGGTGTCTGACCACGTATAATTTATACGTCCATGGTCTGACACACAACTTCATTGCATTTTACGCAAGCTTCATGCTCATTCTCGCACAGTAGCCTCTTCGGCCTCACAACTTGACAAACTGAAACTTAAGAGCGAAACTAATGGATGTTCTCAGGAAACCTGAATGCCTGCTGGTAACTCTTGCAAAATTTCATGTAGAGTGGACTCCTTGTTCTTGGGATAGGTGAGTGACGTTAATGGGACCATAGCTTGTGATTTCTATAAACTATGATAGGAAGTTCCTTTCTTGAATCGAAGGCGTTTTTGCCAAGAACGCGAAGCACTAAAAACCTAAAAACCACGAATATTTCTTTACTTATGGATTGGCAGTTCCCTATTGTTCGGGTCAGCTGAGAAAAGACGAGCAAAGACGAATCAATTTTTGTCATTTATGCCATTTTTATTACAATTTTCTTTCAATTTGTCGGTGTCTGTGGATATATGTGAATGAATATAATATGGTGTGCATGGTGAAATGCGTAGAAGTAACAGACAAACAAGTCCATGTGAACAATGAGCACGACACAACAAAAGCTATGACATGACAAGCGATTAGCTATAAATACAGAGTATTAACAACTTATGGTTCAGGGCTGGTCTAGCTGTTTCAAGCTCACGAAATGCAAGAACTCATTTCTTATGTAACCTTTAAACAGTTCAGAAGTCGACAGAAAGCACTGACAAAGTCAAAAATCTTGACAGAAATCGTAGCAAGAATGTTGTCATTCTTGATCACGGTAAAAGATTCAATAAATAACAGTAAATAGTTCACATCATTTGGTAGAAACAGCCATGGTAAAGTGACCACAATGAAAATCCAGGCCATGGGAAACATTTAGACAGTAATAGCCACAGTCACATGTATAACAAAACACGTAAAAATGATCAACAAAGTTTACTTCTTCGCTGGAATCAGACTATCGATTGATTCGCCCTTTTCCAAACACTTTTCCATTTGGATCAGAAGGTTGACACCATCAATTACTCCTTGGACGAGTTCAACTTCAGAAAAACCGAGTCGATCCGAGTTTGAAATATCGAAGATACCTCCTTCAGCAGCCGTGTCCACACCTCCCGTGCCTCTCTTTTGTAGACGAAGAGCATCAAGGATTTCATCAAATTTAGGATGTGTAGCCATTTTGGGGAGTTTTACATGAACACCTTGTAACAGAAGAAAGATTAAAGTCAGGAATAAACAATAACGAAACCTAACATTTTATTTCTCTCGCAAGTGAGATAGCGAGTTTCTTCCTTATCACGATTTGAAGACGCAATTTACATTGCTACTGTATCCATGAGCCTCACAAATCACTAGTTAACGTTCAAGTTACTATTTTTCATTGATAACTTTAGGTTTTGGGGTTTTCAGTCAACTTTATAGTTGCGATATAGTAGTAACTTTACCAACTTCCACGATCTTCTTTCTTCCTTTTTGAGTGATGATAATCACTACTTCCAAACCATAAACCGCTTTCCAAACTACTTCCAGCATACGTACACAAAAAGGGAAGGCATCTTCAGGAGTTTTCAATTCAGCTTTCTTACGAAGCTATGCATAAAAACTCGGAAAATTGTATTATGAAGGTCATTTCACTCTCTCTTTAAATTTTTATACTTGAGAGACCAAAGGTATTGAAGTGATGCTCGTTTGAATTTCAGAAAACGGCAGACATTTTACAATCTTTCTTGCTCGATTCTTTTTTCATGAATTACCATGGATTGATGTCCATAACAGCGCAGATTGTAAAACCATTACAACCTTCATACAGTCAACTACCATCATATAAAATCCAAGCAAAAAAAAACGTACCTCCACGAAGTCCTGTTCCAAGATTGGATGGGCATGTCAAAATGTAACCCAAGTGTTCACTCCACATGAACTCAAAGCCTTCACTCTTTATCAAGCTCTCGACTTTATTGATTCCATCACAAAAGCGCTTGAAAACAGCAGCCATGTCTCCGTCTTTCTGCATTGAGATGATTCGGTAGTGATCCTCCTCGTTTATCCAGACGAGGAAATTTTTCGCCTCGTTATGCCAGATTCCACGTGCGTCTGGCCAGTCGCGAGCCATACGAGCGCTTGTCAGCAAGGGCGATACCTAAAACAGACAACAGCGTACTATCTTTGGATTTAGGCGCTACAGTAAAGACTGAAGTTTTAGTTCTTGGAACTATTTGAGAGTGTAAAAGTACGATAGAACAGTACAAGAAAGGATCAGTTTGTGCTTTTCTAGAAGAATTGAAAAAACATTGCTTTAACCTTTTCTTAAAAAAGCCGGAAAATCATAACGCAAGCATAATGATTCCTCTACGAACAGGGTAAGTATTTCATACTCACACACGTCTAACATTTTATAACTTTCACAATGGGTATCGAACTGGGTAAAACTCATATAAAACCCAAAAGCCAAAACAAAACAAATAGAGTCGACAGTGGAAATAATGGTTCCGCTACAGTTGCAACTTTTGGGAAACGTTGAAAAGGTATTTATATATTAATGATATTATAAGGTTGTATTGTAATGTGTTTGTGACTATGGTTGTATCCAGTACCAGTACCAGAACAACAAATGCTACAATCAGGGTTTAATCAATTTGTGTAAACGTCTGCAACAGAGAATCTGTTTTGAGCAGTAAAGCAAATCTTAACAAGTTCCATCTCCAAGCACAATTGCACTTAACTGAGAATCTCCGTGTCAGATCAAAGAGAGTGACAAGTAAGCCATAAGATTTGAGCCACAAATCACAAAACGTAATAAAGAGTTTTTGAAAACCTAAAACAGCCATTATTGGCATGAATTGCCACCCGCATGCTGAAGCGCAACGTATTCCCAAGATATAAAGCATGGGTCATAACATATGCTTTGTTGTCCCTAAGATCCACGCCAAAAATGAAACGATAAACTACTATTGACATATTCGGAAAAAAAACAGAAAATAGCCATTTTCCAACGTAAAACGGGATTTTTCTCAGACGCAGACATGGTATATAACGTACGCAGAGAGGCCCCTATGAATCACACCAAAAATGACAAAAAACGGAAAAACCGTTCATGACATATTTGGAAAAAAAACTGAAAACCACCATTTTTGGATGATTTTGCCACCTGCAAGCCAAACCAAAAATGACAAGAATTGGACGAACAGATTTAGACTTATTTGAAAAAACCATGAAAAACACCATTTTTTGGTACAAATTGCCACCTGCAAGCCAAATGAGATTGTTACGACACATGGCAAATGATTCATAACATGCGTACAGTTGCCTCGAATATTCACGCCAAAAATAACAATAAACAGATTAACCGTTCATGACACACCTGAAAAAAAACCTGAAAATTGCCATTTTTGGATATAAATTGCCACCCGCAAGCTAAACCAGATTGTCAGCAGACATAGTATATGGTTCAAAACATGCGTAGAGTTGCCCAAAATATTGAAACCAAAAATGACAAGAATTGGATGAACAGTTTTTGACATACTTGGAAAAAACCATGAAAAATACCATTCTTTTGCGTAAATTGCCACCTGCAAGCCAAACGAGATTGTCCCGAGACATGGCAAATGGTTCATAACATGCGTACAATGGCCTAGAATATTCACACCAAAAATAACAATAAACGGATTAACTGTTCCTGACATATGTGGAAAAAAACTGAAAATCTCCATTTTTGGGCATTAATTGCCACCCGCAAGCCAAACGAGATTTTCAGGAGACATGGCATACGGTTTAAAGCATGGGTAGAGTTGCTCCTAATATTTACACCAAAAATGACAAGAATCGGATGAAACGTTTTAGACGTATTTGAAAAAACCATGAGAAACGTCTTTTATGGGCGTGTATAAATTGCCACCTGCAAGCCGAACGAGAGTTTTCCCAGACATGACACAATGGTCCACAACACAACTACTATTGCCCTGTAGTTTCACACCAAAAACCACAAAAAAGGAATGAACAGATTTTGAAATATTCCTAAAAAACCCTTAAAATGGCCACTTTAAGGCATAAATTGCCACCTGCAAGCCGAACAAAATTTTTTTTCAAAATTCTGGCTCCATCACTTTTCCTCAATTACAGATTGTCACCTTTACACCTAATTTCAGAAAAATTCATGGAGCAGTTATCCGGGTAAATGAGTTGGAGACGGACGGACGGACGGACGGAAGGATGGACAGACCTCATTTTATAGGACTCTTCTGCTAAAGCCGTAGACTAGCATAGTCCCTTCTAACTCCAACACATTCACCACGCAACAACTCTTATGCACTCACTTGGGTAATGGAAGAGTTGTCTTTGATAATTTGGTGAACTATTTATGACTTAGAAGCGACTATTTCTAGTCTACTAAAGCCGGAGCCCAAAAATTTAAAAAAAAACGCTTTCCCTAGAGTCGTCGAAATTTTTTCTTCCGAGTAAGCTGGCATAAAACACCACCCAGTCAGTAAAAATACATAAGAAGGGCGCTTGAATTTAGGATAGAAGGGCATATTCGTCAAATTTTTCAAAAAGTTTTACCTAAAATGGTTTTACGGAGCTCTTTCTCTGCAGTCAGCTATGTCCCATGGGCAATTTTCCGATCAATCAAGCAAATAATCATTAATTTGTTTAATTCGCCAAAATATGAATACGATCTTACTCAAAACGTATTGAGGCATACGCCAAATACATGGTCGCCCCCTCCAAGTGAAGGACTACTGATGTTATTAGACAGTTGAGAATATCAGGCTGTCTCGGCATTTTAGGGCTTCGAAGATGAGGTGGAGCGGGCCACCGTTCTTTGTGGCCGCGCCCACTCTTTCAAGATTTTGACAACAATGCCTGTTTGCTGCTATCTGAAGTGGTAGCTCGCTGTAAAATCGACAGATCCTCTCTAGTTTGTCGATATTTTATGATCAGATATTGGGAATCCCTAGCTTAGAAAATAGGCCGAAAATGTAAAAATTCAATAATTTATGGTCAAGACCGTAGCACCAGCGTACGAGCATTATTTCCAGTCCTGGCAGTGCTCACGTGTTCCAATTCCGTTTCGAGTTCATACTGAGATCAGTGATCTCTGAGTATGGTAACACGTAAAGGCTTTTTTTTTCGAGTTTATTCGGGATGAAAGGGCATACGAGTCTCAACTGGACCGTGATAGGATGGATAGCGTTTAGAGAGGAATGTGTGCAATGAAGAATTGCCATCAAAGACAGCTAATAATTGAGTAAGAAAATATTATACATAGTTTTACATACAATAAGGGAAATCGTCTTCGTGGAAGTAATTTTCGCAAATTGAGCATTTGCGCTTTTCGCGAAAAATTTTTTTGTGTGCGTTTCGTCTAAAAAGAAGAATTTTGTTCTTGCTTTTCTGTTTCGTAGCTAAAGTTTCTTAAATTTTGCAAGGCTCTACTAGTCAGTTTCTTAAAAACGAGTTTCTCATTAAAGAAACGTGTAGAATATTCTTTTTTTTTTAGACCATCTGAGTAACATTTTGTTTATTCCTTTGACATTTTAAAAAAATGAAAGTTATTTGTCTAAAACTTGACTAAAAAAAATTTCGTGTGAGAAATTTTTGCGAATCGAGAGTTTTTCGCAGAAAGTTCTCATCCTTTACTTTCGATCGGGTATTGCCTCTAATAATGATAAAGACATCACAAGGAGATGAATGGAAGAAAACATAGTGCGTCACTTTCAACTAGATATTTCCCTCAACAGTATGGTCAGCAAGTATAAAGTTACTTGTGCCTCTTGATATTTTATGCACTTGACGGAGTTCGATCTCTGCTCTCAGCTTTAATTAAATACAAGACAATAGTTAGAGTAGATTTTGGTCAGAAAAGGATACAATGTACCCAAGGTGCAGGGAGAACTCAACAATCACGCCCTATAAAGGTACAGTAAAACCTCTTAAGCACCATTCCTGGAAAGCAAAAGTGCCTGTCTTATGGAGGTCTCCGTCTTACAGAGGTTTTTCTAATTTCAGATTTCGTTGAAATTAGTGTTGTAGACACTTTGAAATTCGACTTTTAATGATTTAATCCGTGGAGACTGTTTAGCTATTCAAAAGCAGTGTCCTGCCTGTGCAAAAGAATTTCAAAACAGTTACTGGAACCTTCTGAAAGTGTGAAGTATTGCAATAAATGATTATTTAAACTATTAGAAAAGACCTTTACTGCATCCGTCTTAACCCTTCGTCGGTAAAGGGGGGGGGGGGGGGGGGGGTG